>SMDT01001717.1:0-75112 GCA_005392925.1 Aquilaria sinensis | reverse complement strand
CTCTAAAGAAGTTGCGAACCTTTCTATTTCATTCTAAATGAGTAATGATTGTTTCCATTTAATTGCAAGCAGGTTGTCAATGTTTCTATTTCAGGCAAGTTGTGAGTGTTTCAATTTCACCTTAAACAACTTGTGAACGTTTCCATTACAAGCAAGTTGTGAATGTTTCATTGCAAATAAGTTGTGAATGTTTCCATTTCATTCTAAACAAGATATGAAAATTTTTTATTCTTTCTGAGCAAGTTGTCAATTTTTCCATATCGTTCTAAACAGGTTGTGAATGTTTCCATTTCATTGTAAATAAGTTGTGAATGTCTCCAATTCATTCTAAACAAGTTGTGAATGTTTCCATTCCATTGTAAATAAGTTGTGAATGTCTCCAATTCATTCTAAACAAGTTGTGAATGTTTCCATTCCAAACAAGTTGTGAATGTTTCTATTTCATTATAAAGAAGTTGTGAATGTTTCCATTTCATTGTAAACAAGTTGTAAATGTTTCCATTAAAATCTAAAACAAGGGTTGTGAATGTTTCCATTTCATTCCAAACAAGTTGTGAATGTTTCCATTTCATTCTAAAAAAGTTGTGAATGTTTCCACTTCATTCTAAACAAGTTGTGAATGTTTCCATTTTATTCTAAACAAGTTGTTAATATGTTTCCATTTCATTCTAAACGAGTTGTGAATGTTTCCATTTCAAACTTGTTGTGAATGTTTCCATTTCATTCTAAACAAGTTGTGAATGTTTCCATTTTATTCTAAATAAGTTGTGAATGTTTCCATTTCATTCTAAACAAGTTGTGAATGTTTCCAATTCATTCTAAACAAGTTGTGAATGTTTCCCATTTTAATATCAAACAAGTTATGAATGTTTCCATTTCATTCTGAACAAGTTGTGAATGTTTCCATTTCATTCCAAATAAGTTGTGAATGTTTCTATTCTAAACAAGTTGTGAATGTTGTTTCATTCAAAACAAGTTGTGAATATTTCATTCTAAACAAGTTGTGAATGTTTCCATTTCATTCCAAACAAGTTGTGAATGTTTCCATTTCATTCCAAACAAGTTGTGAATATTTTCATTCCAAACAAGTTATAATTGTTTCCATTCCAAACAAGTTGTAAATGTTTCCGTTTCCCTAAAAAGAAGTTGTGAATGTTTTCATTTCATTTGAAACAAATTGTGAATCTTTTCATTCTAAACAAGTTCATAATTTTTCCATTGCATGCGAAACAAGTTGTGAATGCTTCCATTCCAAACAAGTTGTGAATGCTTCGGTTTTATTCTAAATTGGTTGTGAATGATTCTATTTCATTCTAAATAGGTTGTAAAGGTTTCTTTTCATTCTAAACATGGTGTGATTATTTCCATTTCATTCTACACATGTTGTGAATGTTTCCATTTCATTCAAAATATGTTGTGAATATTTCCAATTGATTCTAAATAAGTTGTTAAGTGTTCCCTTTTTATTGGAAACAAGATTTGAATGTTCCCATTTCATTCTAAACACATTGTGAATGCTTCCATTGCAAACATGTTGTGAATGGTTCAATTTTATTCTAAACTAGTTGTGATTGTTTCTGTTTAAAATAAGGTATAAATGTTTCCATTTCATTCTAAACAAGTTGTGATTGTTTCTGTTTCATTCCAAAAAAGAAGTTAATGTTTTTGTTTGATCCTAAACAAGTTGTGACAACTTTCATTCCAAACAAGTTGTAAAATGTTTCCATTTCATTCTAACCAAGTTGTGAATGTTTCCATTTCATTCTAAACAAGTTGTGAATGCTTGCCTTTCATTCTAAACAGGTTGTGAATGTTTCCATTTCATTCTAAAAAAGTTGTGAATGTTTCCATTTCATTCCAAACAAGTTGTGAATGTTTCCATTTCATTCTAAACAAGTTGTGAATGTTTCCATTTCAAACTAAAAACTAAGTTGTTCAATGTTTCCATTTCATTCCAAACAAGTTGTGAATGTTTCCTTTTCATTCCAAACATAATTGTGAATGTTTCCATTTCAAACTAGTTCCAAAAAACAAGTTGTGAATGTTTCCATTTCATTCTAAACAAGTTGTTGAATGTTTCCATTTCATTATAAAACAAGTTGTGAATGTTTCCATTTCATTCTAAACAAGTTGTGAATCATTCCATTCCGAACAAGTTGTGAATGTTTCCATTTCATTCCAAACAAGTTGTGAATGTTTCCATTCCAAAACAAGTTATGAATGTTTCATTCATTCTAAACAAGTTGTGAATGTTTCAATTTCATTCTATTTTCATTCTAAACAAGTTGTGAATGTTTCCATTTCATTCTAAACAAGTTATTGAATGTTTCCATTTCATTCTAAACAAGTTGTGATTGTTTCAATTTCATTCTAAACAAGTTTATGAATGTTTCCATTTCATTCTAAACAAGTTGTGAATGTTTCCATTTCATTCCAAACAAAGTTGTGAATGTTTCCATTCTAAACATTCTGAATGTTTCATTTCATTCTAAACAAATTTTGAATGTTTTCATTTCATTCTAAAGAAGTTGTGAATGTTTCCATTTCATTCCAAAACACGTTGTGAATGTTTCCATTTCATTCTAAACAAGTTGTGAACATTTCTATTGCATTCTAAACAAGTTGTGAATTTTTCCAAATCATTCTAAACAAGTTTTGAATGTTTCCGTTTCATTGTAAACAAGTTGTTAATATCTCCAATTCATTCTATACAAGTTGTGAATGTTTTCATTCCAAACAACTTGTGAATGTTTCTATTTCATTCCAAAGAAGATGTGAATGTTTCCATTTCATTGTAAATAAGTTGTTAATGTTTCCATTAAAATCTAAATAAGTCATCAAAGTTTTTAATCCAAATAAGTTGTGAATGTTTGCAATTCATTATAGACAAGTTATGAGTATTTCCATTTCATTCTAGAAAAGTTGTGAGTGTTTTCATTTCATTCTAAACACAATGTAAATGTTTCCATTTCATTCTAAACAAGTTGTTAATATTTTCAATTCATTCTAAATAAGTTAGGAAAGTTCCATTCCATTCTAAACAAGTTGTGAATGTTTCCATTCCAAAACTTGTTGTGAATGTTTCCATTCATTCCAAACAAGTTGTGAATGTTTCCATTTCATTCCAAACAAGTTGTGAATGTTTCCATTTCATTCATTAACAAGTCACGAATGTTTCCAATTTATTGTGAACAAGTGGTGACTGTTTCCATTCCATTCTAAATAAGTTGTAGATGTTTCCAATTCAATCTAAACAATTTGTGAACATTCTTATTTCAAGATCAACATGTTTTGAAAGTTTTCATTGCATTCCGAACAAGATGTTAATGTATCCATTTCATTCTAAACAAGTTGTGAATGTTTCTATTTCATTGTAAACAAGTAGTGAATCTTTCCAGTCGAAGCAAGTTGTGAATTTTTCCATTCCAAACAAGTTGTGAATTTTTCCATTCCAAACAAGTTGTGAATGTTTTCATTCATTTGAAATAAGTTGTGAATGCTTCCATTCCATGCCAAACAGGTTGTGAATGCTTGGATTTCATTCTAAATAGGTTTTCAATGATTCTATTTGAATTTAAGAAGGCTGTGAAGGTTTCTTTTTCATTCTAAACACAGTGTAATGTTTCCACTTCAATCTAAACATGTTGTGAATGTTTCCATTTTATTCATAAGAAGTTGTGAATGTTCGCAATTCATTCTAAATAAGTTGTTAAGTGTTTCCATTTTATTGCAAAAAAAGATGTGAATTTTTCAATTTCATTCTAAATACATTGTGAATGCTTTCATTGAAAACAAGTTATGCATGCTCCAATTTCATTCTAAACAAGTTCTGAATGTTTCTATTCCAAATAAGTTGTGAATGTTTCCATTTTATTCTAAATAAGTTGTGATTGTTTCCATTTCATTCTAAAGAAGCTGTTAATGTTTTCATTTCATTCTTAAGAAGTTGTTAATGTTTTCATTTCATTCTAAACAAGTTGTGACAGCTTCCATTTCATTCCAAACAAAGTTGTGAATGTTTCCATTTCATTCCAAACAAGTTGTGAATTTTTCCAACAAGTTTTCCATTTCATTCAAAACAAGTTGTGAATGTTTCCATTTCATTCCAAACAAGTTGTGAATGTTTCCATTTCATTCTAAACAAGTTCAATGTTTCCAAACAAGTTGTGAATGTTTCCATTTCATTCTACACAAGTTATGAATGTTTCCAATTTAATCTAAACACATTGTGAATGTTTCCATTTCAGCTAACCAGTTGTGAATGTTTGCATTTCATTCCAAACAAGTTGTGAATGTTTCCATTTCATTCTAAACATAGTTGTGAATGTTTCCACTTCAATCCAAAAAAGTTGTGAATGTTTCCATTTCATTCTAAATTGTGAATTGTTAAACAAGTTTCCATTTTCATTCCAAAAACTAGTTGTGAATGTTTCCATTTCATTTTAAATATGTTGTGAATCATTCCATTCCAAACTAGTTGTGAATGTTTTGATTCTAAACAAGTTGTGAATGTTTCTATTCGAGACAACTTATAAGTGTTTCCATTTCATTCTAAACAAGTTGTGAATGTTTCCATTTCATTCCAAACATGTTGTGAATGTTTCCATTTCATTCCAAACAAGATGTGAATGTTTCAATTCATTCCAAACAAGTTGTGAATGTTTCCATTTCATTCCAAACAAGTTGTGAATGTTTCCATTTCATTCCTAAACAAGTTGTGAATGTTTCCATTTCATTCCAAACAAGTTGTGAATGTTTCCATTTCATTCCAAATAAGTTGTGAATGTTTCCATTTCATTCCAAACAAGTTGTGAATGTTTCCATTTCATTCCAAACAAGTTGTGAATGTTTCCATTTCATTCCAAACTAGTTGTGAATGTTTCCATTTCATTCCAAACAAGTTGTGAATGTTTCCATTTCATTCTAAACAAGTTGTGAATGTTTCCATTTCATTCCAAACAAGTTGTGAATGTTTCCATTTCATTCCAAACAAGTTGTGAATGTTTCCATTTCATTCTAAACAAGTTGTGAATGTTTCCATTTCATTCCAAATAAGTTGTGAATGTTTCCATTTCATTCCAAACAAGTTATGAATGTTTCCATTTCATTGTAAATAGGTTGTGAATGTTTTCATTTTATTCTAAACAAGTTGTGAATGTTTCCATTTCATTCCAAACAAGTTGTGAATGTTTCCATTTCATTCCAAACAAGTTGTGAATGTTTCCATTTCATTCCAAACAAGTTATGAATGTTTCCAATTCATTCCAAACAAGTTGTGAATGTTTCCATTTCATTCCAAACAAGTTGTGAATGTTTCCATTTCATTCCAAACAAGTTGTGAATGTTTCCATTTCAATTCAAAACAAGTTGTGAATGTTTCCATTTCATTCTTTACATGTTTTTTTCATTCCAAACAAGTTTCCATTTCATTCCAAACAAGTTGTGAATGTTTCCATTTCATTCCAAACAAGTTGTGAATGTTTCCATTTCATTCCAAACAAGTTGTGAATGTTTCCATTTCATTCCAAACAAGTTGTGAATGTTTCCATTTTTATTCCAAACAAGTTGTGAATGTTTCCATTTCATTCCAAACTAGTTGTGAATGTTTCCATTTCATTCCAAACAAGTTGTGAATGTTTCCATTTCATTCCAAACAAGTTGTGAATGTTTCCATTTCATTCCAAACAAGTTGTGAATGTTTCCATTTCATTCCAAACTAGTTGTGAATGTTTCCATTCTAAACATGTTGTGAATGTTTCCATTTCATTCCAAACAAGTTGTGAATGTTTCCATTTTATTCCAAACAAGTTGTGAATGTTTCCATTTTATTCTAAACAAGCTGTGAATGTTTCTATTCCATTCCAAACAAGTTTTGAATGTTTCCATTTCATGTTGGTTGTGAATGTTTCCATTTCATTCTAAACAAGTTGTGAATGTTTCCATTCCATTTTAACAAGTTGTGAATGTTTCCATTCCAAAACAAGTTGTGAATGTTTCCATTTCATTCCAAACAAGTTGTGAATGTCTCCATTTCATTCCAAACTAGTTGTGAATGTTTCCATTTCATTCCAAACAAGTTGTGAATGTTTCCATTCTTTTCTAAAAAACTTGTGAATGTTTCCATTTCATTCTTAACAAGTTGTGAATGTTTCCATTTTTTTCAAACAAGTTGTGAATGTTTCCATTTCATTCCAAACAAGTTGTGAATGTTTCCATTTCATTCCAAACTAGTTGTGAATGTTTCCATTTCATTCCAAACTAGTTGTGAATGTTTCCATTTCATTCCAAACAAGTTGTGAATGTTTCCATTTCATTCCAAATAAGTTATGAATGTTTCCATTCTAACCTATTTGTGAAAGTTTCCATTCCATTCTAAACAAGTTGTGAATGTTTCCATTTCATTCAAAACAAGTTGTGAATGTTTCCATTTCATTCAAACTTTCATTGTGAATGTTTCCATTTCATTCCAAACAAGTTGTGAATGTTTCCATTTCATTCCAAACAAGTTGTGAATGTTTCCATTTCATTCCAAACAAGTTGTGAATGTTTCCATTACATTCCAAACAAGTTGTGAATGTTTCCATTTCATTCCAAACAAGTTGTGAATGTTTCCATTCCAAACAAGTTGTGAATGTTTCCATTTCATTCTAAACAAGTTGTGAATGTTTCTATTTCATTCCAAACAAGTTGTGAATGTTTCCATTTCATTCCAAACAAGTTGTGAATGTTTCCATTTCATTCCAAACAAGTTGTGAATGTTTCCATTTCATTCCAAACAAGTTGTGAATGTTTCCATTTCATTCCAAACTAGTTGTGAATGTTTCCATTTCATTCCAAACAAGTTGTGAATGTTTCCATTTCATTCTAAATAAGTTATGAATGTTTTCATCTCATTATGAACAAGTTGTTAATGTTTCCATTTCATTCTAAAGAGGTTTTGAATGTTTCCATTCTATTCTAAACAAGTTATGAATGTTTCAATTCAAAACATGTTATGAAAGCTTCCATTCCAAACATGTTCAGAATCATTCCATTTCACTCTTAATAAGTTGTGAATGCTTCGATTAGTTTCTGAACATGTTGTCATAGCTTCCATTTCAATATAAACAAGTTGTGAATGTTTCTATTTCAATCTAAACAACTTGATAATATTTCCATTTCATTCTGAAGAGGTTGTGAATGCTTCCATCGTAAAGAAGCTGTGAATGTTTTCTTTCATTCTAAACAAGTTATGATTGTTTCACTTCATTATAAACAAGTTATGAATGTTTCCACTTCATTCTAAACAAGTTGTCAATGTTTCCATTTCATTTTAAACAAGTTGTGAATGTTTCTATTTCATCCTAAACAAGTTGTGAATTTTTCAATTTTATTCTAAACAAGTTGTGAATGATTCGATTACAAACAAATTATGAATGTTTATGTTATAAACAAGTTGTAATATGTTTCAATTTCAATCTAAATAGGCTGTGACTATTTCCATTTCATTCCAAATAGGTTGTGAATTTTTCCATCTGTTATTGTTGTGCCCAAAAGCCAATCATGAGATAATTGTATTTTTGCACATTAAGTCATGATATTTTATTAAGGCATTAATCCAGCAATTATGTTCGTTATTTTTTGTTTCTGCGTAATGTAATAAACAGCATATGTGCAAACTAATATGAGATATTTAGTCTATTATGTGTATAAGTTGGAGAACTTGTGTACTGTACTGACCCACCATGAGAACACTACCTTGATTTTTATATGAGTGTCATAAGTGATTTTCGTTGTGATCATGGTATATGTAGTCCTTGACCTAAGATCATCAAGGTTCCCTACATGTGAGACACATACTTTAATACTTCTTTTTTGTTGCTTCGGATTGAGTGAACATGAAGGTGGTCAATGGGTATGTCACATATCATGTGGAGGGTTTTGTATGATCAAGGTGAGATTTGTCCCTCCTATGTAACGAGTGATATCTTCGGCCCCTTAATAGAGTAAGACTTAGAAATGCATGGCCATGCTCGGATGAGTTGATATCGATATCAATGTCATCAGTTTAAGTTAGTCTACTCGGTAATCAAGAAACCAAAGATTGGGCTATATAAGAGTGACACATTCCATGTCTCATGCTTAGTCTTGATATCTTGGACAAAGGGACAATGGCATATATGGGTAATGATCATAAAGGTTTAGTCGAATCACCGATAATCTTGTCACTTGGGTAGCAATGATGTGTTGCTAGACACCGCTCATTGCATATGATCATAAATGTAATTTATGATCATTGCCAACATGGTAAGAGCCTATTGGGGTTGAACACATAGAGCTATTTAGATTATTAGAGTGCATGGGCTAATTATTTGGGTTATGGTTTTATGATAATTTTGTGTTAATAATTAGCCCAAAACTTGAGTTATTATTAAGCCTGAAATTAAGGCCTAATTGGATTAGGGCTTTGAAACGCATTAGGCGTAGAAGTTGAGTCTCACTATAAATACAACTTTTAGTGAGAAATAACAGTTGACGTGTTCAAGTTCTCTATGGTATCCACACGAGCCTCTCGGGATCACCATGCTTCCACCATGTCCCGGCAGATGCGTTTCTCTTGCGCTCGCAGTGCTAGCTTGCGTCCTCCAAGGAATTGCAAGAGAAGAGTGCGGCTGTCCTTTTGGGAGGCTAGGGCAAGGAGACCTGCGAATTTCTCACTAAAAGTTGTATTTATAGTGAGACTCAACTTCCAGGCCTAATGGGTTTCAAAGCCCTAATCCAATTAGGCTTTAATTTCGGGCTTAATAATGGCTCAACTCTTGGGCCCATTATTAATATGAAATTAAAGTGAAACCATAACCCAAATAATTAGCCCATGCACTCTAATGATCCAAATAGCTCTATGTGTGCGACCCAATAGGCTCTTACCACGTTGGCAATGATCATAAATCACATTTATGATCATAAGCAATGAGCGGTGTCTAGCAACACATCATTGCTACCCAAGTGACAAGATTGTCGGTGATTCGACTAAACCTTTATGATCATCACCGATATATGCCATTGTCCCTTTGTCCAAGATATCAAGACTAAGCACGAGACATGGAATGTGTCACTCTCGTATAGCCCAATCTTTGGTTTCTTGATTACCGAGTAGACCAACTTAAACTGATGACATTGATATCGTATATCAACTCATCCGAGCATGGCCATGCATTTTCTAAGTCTCACTCTATCAAGGGGCCCGAAGATATCACTCCCGTTACATAGGAGGGACAAATCCCATCTTGATCATACAAATCCCTCCGCATGATATGTGACATACCCAATGACCTCCTTCAAGTTCACTCAGTTACGAGCAACAAAGGAAAGTATCAAAGTATGTGACTCACATGTAGGGAACCTTGATGATCTTAGGTCGAAGGACTACATATACCATGATCACTATGAGAATCACTTATGACACTCATATAACGATCCATGTAGTGTTCTCATGGTGGGTCGGTCCAGTACACAAGTTCTCCAACTTGTACCCATATGTAGACTACATATCTCATATTAGTCTCCACATATGCTAGTCATTATGTATTATTGCAACCCGCTCCACAATAATACTAGACTAGGGACGTTTAAGAATATCATTATTCTAGGGTTACAATTATGTTTATTACGTTACGCAGAAACAAAACAACAAACATAATTGCTGGATTAATGCCTCAATAAAATATCATGACTCAATGTGCAAAAATACAATCATCTCATGATTGGCTTTTTGGGCACAACACTAACAATCTCCCACTTGCACTAAAAGCCAATCATCCATGTATCTAATACCGATGGACCTAGAATGGCTATCATGCTTCTGCTGCGTAAGGGGCTTTGTCAGTGGATCAGCAATGTTGCTGTCTGTCGAAGTCCTGCATATCCTTACATCACCCCTCTCGATGATCTCCCTGATGAGATGATAGCGTCGGAGTATGTGTTTGGATCGCTGGTGAGATCGAGGTTCCTTAGCCTGTGCGATTGCTCCATTGTTGTCACAATAGAGCTCTATCGGGTCGGCAATGCTTGGAACCACTCCAAGTTCAGTGATGAACTTCTTGATCCAAACTGCCTCCTTCGCAGCATCAGAGGCGGCAATGTACTCAGATTCTGTTGTAGAGTCAGCTACTGTCTCTTGCTTTGAACTCTTCCAGCTCACAGCACCACCACCAATACAAAACACATAACCAGATTGCGATCTAAAATCATCCTTATCGGATTGGAAGCTTGCATCGGTGTAACCCCTTACAACGAGCTCATCTTCACCTCCAAAGACCAAGAATGCATCCTTAGTCCTTCGTAAGTACTTAAGGATGTTCTTAACAGCTGTCCAGTGACTCTCACCGGGGTTCGATTGGTACCTACTCGTCATGCTCAAAGCATATGAGACATCGGGACGAGTACATATCATGGCATACATGATAGATCCAATTGCTGAGGCATATGGAATCTTACTCATGCGCTCTCTCTCCTCGGGTGTACTCGGACACTGAGATCTAGAAAGAGTGATACCATGTGACATGGGCAAGAATCCTTTCTTGGAATCTTGCATGCTAAACCTCTTTAGCACCTTGTCAATATATGTACTTTGACTTAGGCCAAGAAGCTTTCTAGATCTATCTCTATAGATCCTGATGCCTAACACATAGGCTGCTTCACCCAAGTCCTTCATAGAGAAACATTTCCCTAGCCAAGTCTTCACAGACTGTAGCTCAGGAATGTCATTCCCGATGAGTAGTATGTCATCTACATACAACACCAAGAAGACAATAGCGCTCCCACTAACCTTCTTGTAGACACAAGGTTCATCTTCATTTTTGATAAAACCAAACTCTTTGATTGCATCATCAAAATGAAGATTCCAACTTCGAGAAGCTTGCTTCAGTCCATAAATGGACCTTTGCAACTTGCACACTTTATTGGCATTCTCAGGAGTGACAAAACCCTCAGGTTGTGTCATGTACACATCCTCAAGTAGCTTTCCATTTAGGAATGCAGTTTTGACATCCATTTGCCATATCTCATAATCATAGTGTGCAGCAATAGCAAACAAAATTCGGATGGATTTAAGCATAGCAACTGGTGAAAAAGTTTCATCATAGTCAATACCATGAATTTGCTTGAAACCTTTTGCAACCAATCGTCCCTTAAAGGTAATCACATTACCATCCATGTCAGTTTTCTTCTTGAAAACCCATTTGCACCCTATGGGTTTTACCCCTTCAGGTGGGTCAACCAAAGTCCATACTTGGTTTTCATACATGGATTCCATCTCGGATTTCATGGCCACTAGCCACTTCTCAGAGTCAGGCCCCGACATAGCTTGTTGGTAGGTTGTGGGCTCATCCTGATCCATGAGCATCACATCACCAGTGTGAGTCACAAGAAATCCATATCTCTCGGGCTCACGCCGAATCCTACCAGACCTACGTGGGCTCTGTGCTACAGGAACAGACTCTTGAACCACAACATCTTGTGGTGTCTGTTCAGGTTCCATTTCAGGTTCGATGTCTCCTTGTTGTTCTTGAATTTCTTCAAGTTCTACTTTCCTCCCACTAGTTCCTTTAGAGATAAACTCTTTCTCTAAAAAGACACCAGTTCGAGCAACAAACACTTTTTGCTCAGAAGGATTGTAGAAATAGTAACCCTTTGTTTCTTTGGGATACCCAACAAAAAGGCATTTTTGAGATTTGGGCCCTAGTTTGTCAGAGGATTGACGTTTCACATAAGCGTCACAGCCCCAAATCTTCATAAAAGACAAATTGGGACGCCTCCCACTCCATATCTCATATGGTGTCTTTTGAACCGATTTAGATGGAACTCGGTTTAGTGTAAAAGCGGCTGTCTCTAGAGCATGTCCCCAAAAGGAGTTTGGAAGGTCAGCTTGACTCATCATAGAGCGAACCATGTCTAACAGAGTTCGATTTCTCCTTTCAGATACACCATTCCATTGAGGTGTACCTGGTGGAGTGAGTTGTGATACTATACCACACTCCTTCAGATAGTCAAGGAATTCTCGATCCAAGTACTCTCCACCTCGATCTGATCGAAGCACTTTGATACTCTTCCCGAGTTGATTCTCTACTTCATTCTTGAATTCTTTGAACTTTTCAAAGGATTCTGACTTGTGTCTCATAAGATACACATAGCCATATCTGCTGAAGTCATCAGTGAAAGTAATGAAGTATTGGAAACCTCCTCTAGCTTGTGTAGACATAGGGCCACATACATCACTATGTATGAGTCCTAGTAAGTCATTAGCCCTTTCACTTTGCCCTGTGAATGGGGCTTTGGTCATCTTGCCCAACAAACATGACTCACATGTCTCATATGATTCAAAATCAAATGAGTCCAAGAGTCCATCCTTATGGAGCTTGGATATGCGGGTCTCATTTATATGGCCCAAGCGACAGTGCCAGAGATAGGTCGGGTTTGAATCATTTAATCTGACCTTCTTGGTATTCACATTATAGATTGGATCTTCGAGGTCTAGAACATACAACCCATTGCTAAGTTGAGCACTACCATAAAAGATTTCATTCAAATAAATAGAACAACATTTGTCCTTTATTATAAATGAAAAACCTTTCTTGTCCAAACAAGAAACAGAAATCAAATTTCTACTAATAGTAGGCACAAAGTAGCAGTTGTCTAATTCTAAAACTAATCCACTAGGTAAAGTGAGAACATAAGTCCCTACGGCTAAGGCAGCAACCCTTGCTCCATTTCCAACACGTAGGTCCACTTCACCTCGGGCCAATCTTCTACTTCTACTTAGATCCTGCACATTTGCACAAATGTGAGATCCACATCCAGTATCCAATACCCAAGATGAGGAAGTAGAAAAGTTAGCCTCTATAACAAAAATACCTGAAGTGGAAGTCTTACTTCCCTTTTCCTTAGCAAGTTCTTCAAGATAGAGCTTGCAATTGCGCTTCCAGTGTCCAGGTTGCTTACAATGGAAGCACTCCCCTTCCTTTGCCACACCACCCTTTGGTTTCAGTGCAGCTGAAGAAGAACTAGCATTGGACTTTCCATTAACTTTTATCCTTCTTCTTGTTGGCTTTTCCCTTTCCCTTGCCCTTTTGAACCATCAAAATGGGCTTAGCCTTCTTAAGGTTTTGCTCAGCAGTTCTCAACATGTTGAGCAATTCAGGAAGGGACTTGTCAAGGTCGTTCATGTTATAGTTCATGACGAACTGACTGTAGCTTTCAGGCAACGATTGCAAGACTACATCGATAGCCAACTCTTTCTGAAGAGCAAATCCCAAATTCTCAAGATTCTCAATGTACCCAATCATCTTGAGCACATAAGGACCCACGGGACTTCCCTCAGACATCTTGCACTGAAACAATGCCTTAGAGGTCTCAAACCTCTCATGCCTAGCTTGCTCTTGGAAAAGCATTTTGAGATGTTCGATCATATCGAACGCCCCCATGTTCTCATGTTGCTTCTGAAGCTCAGATTCCATGGTAATAAGCATGAGGCATGCAACATCCAAAGCATCATCAGAATGCCTCTTGTGAGCATCCCTTTTAGCTCTTGGAGTAGTGGCAGCAGGCTCATTCAGAATGGGCTGCTTTAGGACATAAGCCTTTCTCTCTTGCTTGAGGACTATCCTCAAGTTTCGGTACCATTTGAGAAAGTTGGTCCCATTCAGTTTTTCCTTCTCAAGGATCGATCGCAACGAAAGTGTCGATGTGTTTTGTGCCATGGTTATCTACAACAGTAAATATGCAGTGTAAGAGTCATGTATTTTAATTCATTTAATAAGGACTTTTATTAAACAATACTCCCACTATTTTCCTCAAAATAATAATCCTCGATATTATTTCGGAACACCTCGGCGCTAAGGTATTCTAGTGGGCCAAGATCCATATTTGACCACAACCTGAGTCAGCTTTGGCTTTTTTCTCAAGTTACAGCTATTTAGGTAGGCAACCTTTTGCCAATTGCATTTTATGCAACTCTTGGATAGTTGGGTGAACAACACTTGTCCAAGCTCATCTCATGAGCTTAAGCCCAACTCTATGCCTCTAAGTCCCTAATCCTATTAGGATGACTTAGTTAAGTCAGACCCAAAGTTAGCAATTTGGATATCACTATTATCCCATCACGCCTTACCAAGATGAACATAGGTGCTTTGCTTTGGCAAACCCACCTAATGTTGATCAAAGTCTTGACGAGTGCCAACATTTGGAAGGCATCACATTTAATGACTTAATATTTGTTTGAGGGATTTTTTGTTTGATCTCACCAATTTGTTATCTCCGGTTGTCTTATACATGCATCACATACAAATATAAAACATGCATCTCATGCGTTCAAGAAAGTAAATGTGACATGGTTATAGCCCAAACTATGCGATATTCTCAAGCCAATAAGAATATCATAAAAGCCTAAGAAAAGAAAAAGAGTCTTCACAAGCTCCTTATCTTCCTTTCTTGGCTGCCCTTTTGTTGTCATCTCCTTGGACATACCTTGTTGGATGATCCTTAGACATATCAACCTTGGATGATCCCATAATGCACTATTACATCAATAATAGAAACCTCGAGTTACATCCGAGGGGAGTAAGGTGAGAAGAGAATGTACAATGAGAGTGATAAGAAAAGGCACGACTCGCAGGCCGTATTTACAAGTACAACCAATCAAGGGCTATAACCATGCACCATGCTTCAAACACCAATCAGCATATCATGTCAAATCTCATTCAACAAAGATGCATGCCAATTTTCGTGTGTTGATTAACCAGTTTTTATTTATGTGGCGCTTCGCATATGGCGGTCCCGCTGGCCTGTCAGTGGGCGGTGGTTCCGCTGACCGGTCAGCGGACGAGGTCAAGGGGAGCCGCCCTTGCGGGGGGCGTGGGGGGCAGCGCCCCCCTGCGCAAAAAATTTTCTTACAATTGCTTAGCCCGAAATCTTGTATTTTGAGAAAGTAGGCACCCGAGACTCCTCTATTCGAGCCACCAAAAATACCTTACTTTCAGTGCCTGAACAGGCTGAATCCGAACCAAGCTAGGGTTTCTGCAACTATTGCAAGAATCCTAATCCATATAGGTATCTCATACCATTCAATTTGAGATTAATCTCATTAACCAATTTGTGTCGTTTCTTCATATATCTCATATGTTCATTACGAATTCCAGTTTCATGCATCTTGAATCAATCTAATTAATCATGGCCGAAAAGCAACCGAACACATAGCATCATGCGATTCAACACTCAATCCCGATTTAGGGTTTCACCAGTAGCTCTGATACCACTGATGGGTTTCGGGAGCCAAACAGCGCAGCGGAATTTAACCGAAACCCTCTAGGATCCAAGTGAAACGGGGTAAACCGGGTGTTTGAAAATTTTCATACCTAATTTTCGGTTGAGATCTCTCACTCAACTGTAGAGTCGAATCACAAAACCTGAACAGTTGACGTGTTCAGGCTCTCTATGGTATCCACACGAGCCTCTCGGGATCACCACGCTTCCACCACGTCCGACAGATGTGTTTCTCTTGCGCTCGCAGTGCTAGCTTGCGTCCTCCAAGGAATTGCAAGAGAAGAGTGTGGCTGTCCTTTTTGGAGGCTAGGGCAAGGAGACCTGCGAATTTCTCACTTAAAAGTTGTATTTATAGTGAGACTCAACTTCCAGGCCTAATGGGTTTCAAAGCCCTAATCCAATTAGGATTTAATTTCAGGCTTAATAATGGCTCAACTCTTGGGCCCATTATTAATATGAAATTAAAGTGAAACCATAACCCAAATAATTAGCCCATGCACTCTAATGATCCAAATAGCTCTATGTGTGCGACCCAATAGGCTCTTGCCATGTTGGCAATGATCATAAATCACATTTATGATCATAAGCAATGAGCGGTGTCTAGCAACACATCATTGCTACCCAAGTGACAAGATTGTCGGTGAATCGACTAAACCTTTATGATCATCACCGATATATGCCATTGTCCCTTTGTCCAAGATATCAAGACTAAGCACGAGACATGGAATGTGTCACTCTCGTATAGCCCAATCTTTGGTTTCTTGATTACCGAGTAGACCAACTTAAACTGATGACATTGATATCGTATATCAACTCATCCGAGCATGGCCATGCATTTTTCTAAGTCTCACTCTATCAAGGGGCCCGAAGATATCACTCCCGTTACATAGGAGGGACAAATCCCATCTTGATCATACAAATCCCTCCGCATGATATGTGACATACCCAATGACCTCCTTCAAGTTCACTCAGTTACGAGCAACAAAGGAAAGTATCAAAGTATGTGACTCACATGTAGGGAACCTTGATGATCTTAGGTCGAAGGACTACATATACCATGATCACTATGAGAATCACTTATGACACTCATATAACGATCCATGAAGTGTTCTCATGGTGGGTCGGTCCAGTACACAAGTTCTCCAACTTGTACCCATATGTAGACTACATATCTCATATTAGTCTCCACATATGCTAGTCATTATGTATTATTGCAACCCGCTCCACAATAATACTAGACTAGGGGCGTTTAAGAATATCATTATTCTAGGGTTACAGTTATGCTTATTACGTTACGCAGAAACAAAACAACAAACATAATTGCTGGATTAATGCCTCAATAAAATATCATGACTCAATGTGCAAAAAATACAATCATCTCATGATTGGCTTTTTGGGCACAATACTAACACTATTCAAGTTTTGTGGTTTGACACTACAATTGGGTGAAAGATCTCGACCAAAGTTAGGTATCAAAATTTTTGAACACCCGGTTAACCTCATTACCCTTGGATCTTGGAGGGTTTCAATTAAATTTTGCTGTGCTTGTTTGGCTCCTAAAATCCTACAGTGGTATCAGAGCTGCTGGTGAACCCTAAATCAGGATTGAATGTCAAATCACATGATGTTGTGTGTTCGGTTGCTTTTGGCCATGATTAATTAGATTGATTCATGATGCATGAAACTTGAACTCGTAATGAACATATGAGATATATGAAGAAATGACACAAATTGGTTAATGAGATTAACTTGAAATTGATTGGTATGAGATACCATATGGATTAGGACTCTTGCAATAGTTGCAAAACCCTAGCATGGTTTAGATTTGGCCTGTTCGGGCACCGAAAGTAGATTATTTTTTGTAGCTGACCGGCTAGTAGGACCGCCGTTTGCGAAGCACCACATTAATAAAAATTGGTTAATCAATGCACGTTAATTGGCATGCATTTTTGTTGAATGAGATTTGACATGTTATGCTGATTGATGGTTGTTGCATGGTGCGTGGTTATAGCCCTTAATTAGTTGTACTTGTAAATACAGCTTGCGAATCGTGCTTTTTCTTGTTACTCTCATTGTACATTTTCTTCTCACCTTACTCCCTTTGAATGTAACTCGAGGTTTCTATTATTGATGTAATGGCACATTATGGGATCGTCCAAGGTGGTATGTCCAAGGAGGTGACAACAAAAGTGTAGCCAAGAAAGAAGGAGAAGGAGCTTGTGAAGACCCTTTTCTTTTCTTAGGCTTTTATGATATTCTTATCGGCTTGAGAATATCGCATAGTTTAGGCTATAACCATGTCACGTTTACTTTCTCGTTAGCATGAGTTGCATGTTTTATATTTGTATGTGATGCATGTATAAGACAATAGGAGATAACAAAGTGGTGAGATTAAAAGAAAAAATCCCTCAAACAAATATTAAGTCATTAAATTTAATGCCTTCCAAATGTTGGCACTTGTCAAGACTTTCATCAACATTGGGTGGGTTTGCCAAAGCAAAGCACCTATGTTCATGATATGATCAAAGAAGGCACAATCAAGGAAGGCAAGAACCCATTGAAGGTTTCTAGTGGACCAATGACAAGGAAGAAAGCTAAGGAGCTCTCAAGTGCACTACAAGCCTTTGTTTCAAGCTTCTTCATGGAGAATGGACGTGGAATTTTGCAAGGAGCTACTGGAACATGCAAGGAATCATATGAAGATGATGGCTAAGCTTAGATGTTGACAGATTGGCGATGTTCTGGTAGAAAAGTCATATCTTGAGATAAACAGATCATAATTGAGTGATGCTTCATTCATTGGAAAGCTAACTTCTAGAGCTACAAATTATATGTGGACCTTGAAACCCATTTTGCACGTTAAGTGGGTCAAATTTGGCTTCAAAGTCACAATTTGTGAGTTATCGCTGGTTCAGAAGCAGTTGCAGTATTTTGGGCATATCTTTGGCTTTAGATGTCCGTTTTGTGTGGTTCAGGTGTCATTTCAAAGCTAAGAAAGAGATCTACAACTTTCATGCTTTGAATTTTGAGAAATCATGGCTGCATCAAGTTCAAATTTCAGCTTGAAGTTGAAGACACAAGCAAGAACCACCCGAGAAGACTATTTTGGGGTTTTTATGGCCAATCTTGTTTTGTAACGTATTTTATTTTATTTTCCTATTTATTTACATTATTTAGGATGTTATTTAGGCCATGGAAGTGATTCAGGTCACTTAGGATAAATGGAATTCGCTGCACACCTTAAACATGTGTTAAAAGGGTGTAGGAATCCTAGTTTGACTAGGTTTTCTTGAGTCCTTTGTAACTAGGTTTCCTAGGTGACTTGGGCTGCGAATTTTGCTGAGTCTTTTACCCTAGTTTAGGCCTATAAATAGGCACATATTCTGGTTGTAAAAAAACAGCCTTGACATGAAATAATATTGCTACTTTGGAGAGAATTTCTCTTTGGTTCTTTGTGGACTACCTTGGTGCACAAGTGTGCTTGTGTTCTTGGTGTTCTTATACTTCTCGTTTCTAGTCACAGGTTGATTAGGGGTGGGGGTCTTCAAATCCAGTCTCTTTGATGTCTTGTGGAGCTTGAAAAACATCTTGGGCACGTTTCATGGTCTTTATACCATCGGGGTTCGCATCAGTTGGTATCAGAGCCACAAGTTCCATTGAAGGACATATCTTTGTGTTCTTGTTTCTCTTCATTTTTCTTTCAATTTTGTTTCAGTAATTTCATGTTTTAATTCTCTGTTTTAATCCTTTTTCTTCTTGTTTCAGGTCTGTCCTTTTTATTCCATCCTTGTTCAAGTCCAAAAATCACAAAAACAACAAAAAGAAGTCAATCCGTGTTGTCTAGTGTTCTCGGTTTCAATTCAATTGTTCTTGTTTGTTTCTTATCTTTCTGTTTCATGTCCAGCCCTATTAATCTCTCTTGTTTTCATTGTTTCCAGCATCCTAGAGTCAAGAAAACACCAAAAAAAGAAGGATCCAAGTTGAGGAAGTTTCGGTATCAAAAAAAGTTGTTTCAAATTGTGCATGTTTTCATAGTTTCTTGTCTTGGCCGAAAAGAAATCTAACTTTTTGTCTTTGGCAGCAAGGAACTTCAAGGAGAAAGTTGTTTTAGCATCAAAACAGCAAGCAAAAAAAAAAAGAAGAGAAAAAAAAGAAAAGAAAAAGAAAGAACAAAGAAAAGAACAAAGAAAAGAGCTTGCAAAAAGAAGTTTTCCCAAAGTGTTGAAAGTTTTGCGCCCCAAAACCTATCCCATTGTTTTTGAGCCAAAAAGCTTTCTTTGTGGTTCTTGTGATCATCAATTGCAAGAGCTTCCTAGAGTCTTTTAAAGCTTGTTTAGCCCACCTCTTTTGGAGTCAAAATAGTTCTTCAAGAATTCAAGTTTTCTTGTGTGCTTTGAGGATAGTTTTCTTAGAACTTTTGAGAACTCTTTGAATAGCAATATCTCACTAACAAATTGAGTGTTTGAGTGTTCATCTTTTGAGTGAAACACATGAGGTGAGTGTTTGTGAGGATCTTTGTTATTTTCAGGAGTATGGAGGGCCAGGAGGATAGGAGGATGGAAGTGAGAAACAATGAGGAGCCAACCATGAGAGAGCTTCAAGAAACTCTCAATAGACTTGTGGGGAGGATTGAGGACATTGACTTGAGATTGCCAAGGAGACCAAATCCTATCTTGCAACCAAGGAGAGGTCCAAGGAGAGAAGAACCCGAGGAGGAAGAAGGACATTGGCATGACCATGGGCTTCCAAGGAGGGGGGAGCCAAGAGAGGATAACAACCTAAATTCCATCAAGCTTACCATTCCACCTTTCCAAGGGAGGAGTGATCCTGATGCATATTGGGAGTGGGAGCAAAAGATTGAGATGGTGTTTGATTGCCATCATTACTCCGAGGAAAAGAAGGTTAAATTGGCTACCATAAAGTTCACTAATTATGCTCTTGTATGGTGGAATCAGGATGTTATTTCTAGGAGAAGGAATGAGGAGGAGCCCATACACACATGGAGAGCCCTTAAAGCATTAATGAGGAGGAGATTTGTTCCTAGCTACTACACTAGAGATCAACGCCTCAAGCTTCAAAGGCTAGTGCAAGGCCAAAGGAGTGTGGAGGACTACCATAAAGACTTGGAGATGACCTTGACCCGAGCCAACATCATGGAGGATGAGGAGACCACCATTGCTAGATTCATTAATGGTCTCAATCCTGAGATTGCCAACAAAGTGGAGATGGTGCCTTATGTCAACATGGAGGATTTACTTCATCATGCCATTAAGGCTGAGAGGATCATCAAGAGAGCAAAGGCATCCAAGATGTGTCAAGGAGGAATTTCCACATGGAGAGGAGCATGGAGTAAGGATGTGAGAGAAGTACCCAAGCCAAAAGTGGAGGCCACAAAAGGAGACTTGTCTCGGCCTCAACAAGAAAAGTCAATCATGCTTGTACCACTTTCACCACAACAAGTCTTGGAGGATCAAAGAAAATTTCAAAGTGAGGTTGAGAGAAAAGAAAAAGAGGGGAAAGTTGAGGGCAAGAGTGATGAGGGGAAAGCTGAGAGAACAACTGAGAGATTAAGTGAGAAGAGTGAACATGAGGGGAAGAAGAGTGGAGAGTTCCCGAGAGAAGAAATTGAGTGTGAAGTTGAGAGAAGACAAGAGTGCAATGAACCCAAGCCGAGTGAAGAGAGAAAGACCTACAGAGAAGCCATACTTTCATCTAACATAATGGAGTCTTCTTCTAGTGTTGTGTTGTCTTCTTTTCAGGACTTAAGTGGAGATCAGCTACAAGAATCAAGTGAGTTGCTGCCCATTAAAGAAGTTGGTGTTCCCAATATTCCAAGTCATGTCCCATGCATCAAACCAATGAAGGAGGTTGAAAAGGAACAATTTGAGGTAAGCCCAAGTGATTTCATATGCAAAAGTTTGCCTAACATTGTTTCTTATCCTATGTTTCAAGGGGATGAAATTAATGCAACTCCAACCGAAGCCATTGAGTACAAAGGTGAAAATTTTGTGGTTCCAAAGGAAGATACTTGGAGACTAAGTCCAACCACTGTAATGTATTTCTTCCTAACACCTAGATATGATGTAGTTTTGCATGAAAATCTCAAAGAATGTGTGTTTGCTTGCAATGTTATTTTGAAGAATGGTTTTCATGAAACTAGATTAAGAGAAGGAAGTAAGCATGAAACTTTGACAAAATATGGTTTTAAAGCTTCTAATTCTTTGGTTTTGTCAAATCCTCTTTGGAATTGCTTGAGTTTCTCTAAAGAAAAATCTGTTTTGGTGTCTTTTGTTTTTGAATTTGTTTGTTTTGCATCCATCTCACATTATTTTGTTTTGCCTCAAGTTAAATCTACTTCTTTGGAATTTTTCATGCATAAATTAGTTCATACACATACATTACATACTTCTTTGATTGCCATTCATGTTCAGCCCATTTTTGTGTGTCAATCTTTAATTTCCAGCAAGCATTTCTTTATCTTGACACATGCATTACACAAACTTTTGAGCATTGATCTTTTTGCTTTATGTCCAAACCTGAAAGTTTTTATTTTGAGTGAAAATTCTGGTTTTAAATTCAGCCTTTTAAGGAGGTATGTTGAGTCCTTTGTTTTGTGTCACATCCCATTCACAAATTTCATGCATTGTTGTGCATATACATGCAAAAATAAGTTTGCTACTGAATTGGTTTCACTTAATCCTATCTACTCCAATCTTGTTTCATTTAAAATGCTTAGGATTTTTGTGAAATTGGTGCATCCTAGTTTTGTTATTTTTATAGGCCACATTGTGTTCAATTCTTGTTTGGTTGAATGGCCTATGCAAACTATTGTCTTGACATGCATAACTTGTGTTTTTCATAACCATAACACTTGTGTGAGTTTAGGTCCATTTGTTTTGAGTGCATACAGCATCCCTAAGGTAAATTATTCCAACACTTTTTCTAGTTTTGGGAATAATGTTTTTGTGATGGCAAAGGCAATGAAAGTGATGCCTAGAGTTAAGATGAAAATTGTGCAAACTTTCAGATTTTTTGTGGTAATTGCTTCTAACTTTGTTTTTGAACCTGGAGGTATCAAAATTATCATTGCATTTGGATATTGGTTCAGGTTTTTCACAAGATTAAAGCTCCATACACAAGCATTCCATGCTATTGGTGCTTATGTGAAAGGTAAGTGCTTATGTGTTGATTATTTCATTGTTATTGATTCAATTCCCTTTTCTAATGTAGGTTTTGATTCGAGGACGAATCCTTCTAAGGAGGGGGGAGCTGATATGATCAAAGAAGGCACAATCAAGGAAGGCAAGGACCCATTGAAGGTTTCTAGTGGACCAATGACAAGGAAGAAAGCTAAGGAGCTCTCAAGTGCACTACAAGCCTTTGTTTCAAGCTTCTTCATGGAGAATGGACATGTAATTTCACAAGGAGCTGCTGGAACATGCAAGGAATCATATGGAGATGATGGCCAAGCTTGGATGTTGACAGATTGGCGATGTTCTGGTAGAAAAATCATATCTTGAGTTAAACAAATCAGAATTGAGTGATTCTTGATTCATTGGAAAGCTAACATCTGGAGCTACAAATCATATGAAGACCATGAAACCCAGTTTGCACGTTAAGGAGGTCCAATTTAGCTTCAAAGTCGCGATTTACGAGTCATCGCTGGTTCAAAAGCAGTTGCAGTATTTTGGGTATATCTTTGGATTTAGATGTCCATTTTGTGTGATTCAGGTGTCATTTCAAAGCTAAGAAAGATATCTACAACTTTCATGTTTTGCATTTTGAGAAATCATGGCTGCATCAAGTTTGAATTTCAGCTTGAAGTTGAAGACACAAGCAAGAACCACCTGAGAAGACCATTTTGGGGTTTTTATGGCCAATCTTGTGTTGTAACGTATTTTATTTTATTTTCCTATTTATTTACATTATTTAGGATGTTATTTAGGCCATGGAAGTGATTCAGGTCACTTAGGATAAATGGAATTCGCTGCACACCTTAAACATGTGTTAAAAGGGTGTAGGAATCCTAGTTTGACTAGGTTTTCTTGAGTCCTTTGTAACTAGGTTTCCTAGGTGACTTGGGCTGTGAATTTTGCTGAGTTTTTTACCTTAGCTTAGGCCTATAAATAGGCACATATTCTGGTTGTAAAACAATAGCCTTGACATGAAATAATATTGCTACATTGGAGAGAATTTCTTTTTGGTTCTTTGTGGACTACCTTGGTGCACAAGTGTGCTTGTGTTCTTGGTGTTCTTATACTTCTTGTTTCTAGTCACAGGTTGATTAGGGGTGAGGGTCTTCAAATCCAGTCTCTTTGATGTCTTATGGAACTTGAAAAACATCTAGGGCACATTTCGTGGTCTTTATGCCATCGGGTTCACATCAGTTCATCTTGGTAAGGCATGATGGGATAATAGTGATATCCAAATTGGTAACTTTGGGTCTGACTTAACTAAGTCATCCTAATAGGATTGGGGACTTAAAGGCATAAAGTTAGGCTTAAGTTCATGAGATGAGCTTGGACAAGTGTTGTTCACCCAACTATCCAAGAGTTGTATATGGTACAATGGGCAAGGAGTTGCCTACCTAAATAATTGTAACTTGAGAAAAAAGCCAAAGTTGACTCAGGTTATGGTGAAATATGGATCTTGGCTCACTAGAATACCTTAGCATCCAGGTGTTCCGAAATAATATCAAGGGTTATTATTTTGAGGAACATAGTAGGAATATCGTTTCATAAAAGTCCTTATTAAATAAATCAAAATACATGACTCTTACACTACATATTTACTATTGTAGATAACCATGGCACAAAACACATCGACACTTTCATTGCGATCGATCCTTGAGAAGGAAAAATTGAATGGGACCAACTTTCTCAAATGGTACTGAAACTTGAGGATAGCCCTCAAGCAAGAGAGAAAGGCTTATGTCCTAGAGCAGCCCATTCCGAATGAGCCTGCTGCCACTGCTCCAAGAGCTGAAAGGGATGCTCACAAATGCATTCTGATGATGCTTTAGATGTTACTTGCCTCATGCTTATTACTATGGAATCTGAGCTTCAGAAGCAACATGAAAACATGGGGGCGTTCAATATGATCGAACATCTCAAAATGCTCTTCCAAGAGCAAGCTAGGCATGAGAGGTTTGAGACCTCTAAGGCATTGTTTCAGTGCAAAATGTCTGAGGGAAGTCCCGTGGGTCCTCATGTGCTCAAGATGATTGGGTATATTGAGAATCTTGAGAGTTTGGGATTTGCTCTTCAGAAAGAGTTGGCTGTTGATGTAGTCTTGCAATCATTGCCTGAAAGCTACAGTCAGTTCATCATGAACTATAACATGAATGACCTTGACAAGTCCCTTCCCTTGAATTGCTCAACATGTTGAGAACTGCTGAGCAAAACCTTAAGAAGGCTAAGCCCATTTTGATGGTTCAAAAGGGCAAGGGAAAGGGAAAAGCCAACAAGAAGAAGGATAAAGCTAAAGGAAAGTCCAATGCTAATTCTTCTTCAGCTGCACTGAAACCAAAGGGTGGTGTGGCAAAGGAAGGGGAGTGCTTCCATTGTAAGCAACCTGGACACTGGAAGCGCAACTGCAAGCTCTATCTTGAAGAACTTGCTAAGGAAAAGGGAAGTAAGACTTCCACTTCAGGTATTTTTGTTATAGAGGCTAACTTTTCTACTTCCTCATCTTGGGTATTGGATACTGGATGTGGATCTCACATTTGTGCAAATGTGTAGGATCTAAGTAGGAGTAGAAGATTGGCCCGAGGTGAAATGGACCTATGCGTTGGAAATGGAGCAAGGGTTGCTACCTTAGCCATAGGGACTTATGCTCTCACTTTACCTAGTGGATTAGTTTTAGAATTAGACAACTGCTACTTTGTGCCTACTATTAGTAGAAATTTGATTTCTGTTTCTTGCTTGGACAAGAAAGGTTTTTCATTTATAATAAAGGACAAATGTTGTTCTATTTGTTTGCATGAAATCTTTTATGGTAGTGCTCTATTAGCAATGGGTTGTATGTTCTAGAACCTGAAAATCTAATCTATAATGTGAATACCAAGAAGGTCAGATTCAATGATTTGAACCCGACCTATCTTTGGCACTATCGCTTGGGCCATATAAATGTGACCCGCATATCCAAGATCCATAAGGATGGACTCTTTGACTCATTTGATTTTGAATCATATGAGACGTGTGAGTCATGTTTGTTGTACAAGATGACCAAAGCCCCATTCACAGGGCAAAGTGAAAGGGCTAATGACTTACTAGGACTCATACATAGTGATGTATGTGGCCCTATGTCTACACATGCTAGAGGAGGTTTCCAATACTTCATTACCTTTACTGATGACTTCAGTAGATATGGCTATGTGTATCTCATGAGACACAAGTTAGAATCCTTTGAAAAGTTCAAAGAATTCAAGAATGAAGTAGAGAATCAACTCGGGAAAAGTATCAAAGTACTTCGATCAGATCAAGGTGGAGAGTACTTGGATCGAGAATTCCTTGACTATCTAAAGGAGTGTGGTATAGTATCACAACTCACTCCACCTGGTACACCTCAATGGAATGGTGTATCTAAAAGGAGAAATTGAACTCTGTTAGACATGGTTCAATCTATGATGAGTCAAGCTAACCTTCCAAACGCCTTTTGGGGACATGCTCTAGAGACAACTGCATTTACACTAAACGAAGTTCCATCTAAATCGGTTCAAAACACACCATATGAGATATGGAGTGGGAGGCATCCCAGTTTGTCTTTTATGAAGATTTGGGGTTGCGATGCTTATGTGAAACATCAATCCTCTGACAAACTAGGGCTCAAATCTCATAAATGGCTCTTTTTTGGGTATCCTAAAGAAACAAAGGGTTACTAATTCTATAATCCTTCTAAGCAAAACGTGTTTGTTGCTCGAACTGGTGCCTTTCTTGAGAAAGAGTTTATCTCTAAAGGAACCAGTGGGAGGAAAGTAGAACTTGAAGAAATTTAAGAACAACAAGAGGACATCGAACCTGAAAAGACACCACAAGATGTTGTGGTTCAATAGTTTGTCCCTGTAGCATAGAGCCCACATAGGTCTGGTAAGATTCAGTGTAAGCCTGAGAGATATGGATTTCTAGTGACTCACACTAGTGATGTGATGCTCATGGATCAGGATGAGCCCACAACCTACTGACAAGCTATGTCGGGGCCTGACTCTGAAAAGAGGCTGGTGGCCATGAAATCTGACATGGAATCCATGTATGAAAACCAGGTTTGGACTTTGGTTGATCAACCTGAAGGGGTAAAACCTATAGGGTGCAAATGGGTTTTCAAGAAGAAAACTGACATGGATGGTAATGTGATTACCTTTAAGGGACGATTGGTTGCAAAAGGTTTCAAGCAAATTCATGGTATTGACTATGATGAAACTTTTTCACCAGTTGCCATGCTTAAATCCATCTGAATTTTGTTGGCTATTGCTGCACACTATGATTATGAGATATGGAAAATGGATGTCAAAACTGCATTCCTAAATGGAAAGCTACTTGAGGATGTGTACATGACACAACCTGAGGGTTTTGTCACTCCTGAGAATGCCAATAAAGTGTGCAAGTTGCAAAGGTCCATTTATGGATTGAAGCAAGCTTCTCGAAGTTGGAATCTTCATTTTGATGAAGCAATCAAAGAGTTTGGTTTTATCAAAAATGAAGATGAACCTTGTGTCTACAAGAAGGTTAGTGGGAGCGCTATTGTCTTCTTGGTGTTGTATGTAGATGACATACTACTCATTGGGAATGACATTCCCGAGCTACAGTTTGTAAAGACTTGGCTAGGGAAATGTTTCTCTATGAAGGACTTGGGTGAAGTAGCCTATGTGTTAGGCATCAAGATCTATAGAGATAGATCTAGAAAGCTTCTTGGCTTAAGTCAAAGTACATACATTGATAAAGTGCTAAAAAGGTTTAGCATGCAAGATTCCAAGAAAGGATTCTTGCCCATGTCACATGATATAACTCTTTCTAGATCTCATTGTCCGACTACACCTAATGAGAGAGAGCGCATGAGTAAGATTCCATATGCTTAAGCAATTGGATCTATCATGTATGCCATGATATGTACTCATCCCAATGTCTCGTATCCCTTGAGCATGACGAGCAGGTACCAATCAAACCCCATTAAAAGTCACTAGACAATTGTTAAGAACATCCTTAAGTACTTACGAAGGACTAAGGATGCATTCTTGGTCTTTGGAGGTTTTGTGATTCGACCCTACAGTTGGGTGAGAGATCTCAACCGAAGTTAGGTATGAAAATTTTTGAACACCCGGTTCACCCCGTTTCACTTGGATCCTGGAGGGTTTTGGTTAAATTTTGCTGCACTTGTTTGGCTCCTGAAATCTTACACCATGTATTTCTAAACACATTGTGAATGTTTCCATTTCATTCTAAACATGTTGTGAACATTCTCATTTCATTCTAAACAGGTTATGAAGGTTTCCAATTCATTCTAAACACGTTGTGAATGCATCCATTTCAAACAGGTTGTGAATGTTTTCACTTCATTTTAAACAAGTATCAAATGTTTCCACTTCATTCTAAACAAGTTGTGAATATTTTCATTTTATTCTAAACATGTTTTGAATGTTTCAATCCTATTATAAACTAGTTGTGAATGTTTCCATTTTATTCTAAACAAGTTTTGAATATTTTCATTCTCTTCTAAACATATTGTGAATGTTTCCATTCCAAATAAGTTATGAATGTTTGCAATTCATTCTAAACAAGTTGTGAATAATTCTAATTCATTTTAAACAAGTTATGAGTCTTTCCATTTCAATCTAACAAGTTGTGAATTTTTAGATTTCATTTCAAGCATGTCATCAATGTTTCCAGTTCATTCTAAAGAAATTGCGAATGTTTCGATCATGTTATAAACAAGTTGTTAATGTTTCCACTTCATTTTGAGCAAGTTGTGAATGTTTCCGTTCCATTCTAAATAAGTTGTGAATGCTTCCATTCAAAACTTGTTGTGACTATTTCCATTCTGAGCAAGTTGTAAATGTTTCTATTTCATCCTGAAAAAGTTATGAATATTTCCATTTCATTCAAAACAGGTTGAAAATGTTCCCATTTCACTGTAAACAAGAAGTGAATGTTTTTATTTCAATCTGAAAGATTGCGAGCATTTCCATTTCAATCTAAATAAGTTGTGAATGTTTCCATTTCAATTTAACCAAATTGTTAAAGTTTACATTTCATTCTAAACATGTTGTGAATATCTCCATTTTATTCTAAGCACGTTGTGAATGTTTTCATTCTAAACAAGTTGTTAATGTTTCCACTCTAAACAAGTTGTGAATGTTTCCATTTTAAACAACTTTTGAATGTTTCGATTTCATTCTAAACAAGTTATGAATCTTACAATTTCATTCTAAACATGTTGTGACTGTTTTGATTTCATTCTAAACAAGTTATGAATGTTTCATTTTCATTTCCATTTTGAACAAGTTATGAATGTTTCTATTTCAATCTAAACAAGTTGTGAATATTTTCATTTCAGTCAAAACAAAATTTTGAATATTTCTATTTCATTCTAAACAAGTTGCGAATGCTTTGATTCCAAACAAGTTGTGAATGTTTCTGATGGCGGAGGGTTATGCCTCTGCCGACCACGTGGGCAGACCAGCATGGTAGTATTGTCCCTTATGGTGCATTAATGGGCGTCCCTCATTAGGACTTGAACCCAAGACCTTAGGGATTTACACTCCTCAGAGGGAGTCGCGTCTAACCATCAGGCTATAGCCTGATGGTTAGACGCGACTCCCTCTGGGGAGTGTAAATCCCTGAGGTCTTGGGTTCAAGTCCTGATGAGGGATGCCCATTAATGCACCACAAGGGAAAATACTACCATGTGCTGGTTCACCCACACGTGGTCGGCAGAGGCCTAACCTTCCGCCATCAAAACGCCTGATGGTTAGACGCGACTCCCTCTGAGGAGTGTAAATCCCTGAGGTCTTGGGTTCAAGTCTTGATGAGGGGCGCCTATTAATGCGCCATAAGGGACAATACTACCATGCTGGTCCGCCCACGTGGTCGGCAGAGGCCTAACCCTCCGCCATCAGTTTCTATTCTGAAGAAGTTACAAGATTTCTTTATTTCATTCGAAACAAGTTGTGAATGTTTTCATTTCATTCTAAATATGTTGTGAATGTTTCCATTTCACTCTAAATAGGAGATGAATGTTTCCATTTCATTTTAAATATATTGGAATGTTTCCAATTCGTTCTAAACATGATGTGAATGTCTCTATTTCATTCTAAACATGTTCTGAAAGTTTCCATTCCAAGCAAGTTGTTACTATTTCCATTCCATTCTAAACAAGTTGTAAATATTTCTGATGAATTTTAAACATGTTGTGCATGTTTCCATTTCACTTTAAACAAGTTGTGAATACGTCCATTTCATGCTAAAGAGGTTGTGAATGTTTCCATTTTATTCTAAACAAGTTGTGATTGTTTCCATTCCAAACAAGTTTTCAATGTTTCCATTTTATCCTAAACAAGTTATGAATATTTTCATTTTATTCTAGACAAGTTGTAAATGTTTCCGTTCCAAATAAGTTGTGATTGTTTCCATTTCATTCTACGCAAGTTGTAATTGTTTCCACTTCATTCTAGACAAGTTGTGAATGTTTCTATTCTGAATAAGTTTGGAATATTTCCTTTTCAATCTAAACAGGTTATGAATGTTTCCATTTTATTCTAAAGAAGTTGTGAATGTTTCCATTTTAGTCCAAAAAATTTATGAATGTTTCTATTCGAAACAAGTTGTGAATATTTCCAATTTATTTTGAGTAAGTTGTGAATATTTCCAATTTATTTTGAGTAAGTTGTGAGTGTTTCTATTTCATTCTAAATTGTTAGTGTTGTGTTCAGAAGCCAACCATGAGATGGTTGTATTTTTCACATTGAGTCATGATATTTAGTTAAGGTAATATTCCAATAATTGTGTTTGGTTTTTTTTCTTTCTGTGCGATATAATCAAACATAATTATAACCCTAGAATAATAGTATTCTTGACCATCCCTAGTCTAGTATTGTTGTGGGGTGGGTTGCAATAATAAATAAAAATTTACATGTGTGGAGACTAATATAAGATATGTAGTCTACATATGGGTACAAGCTGGAGAACTTGGGTACTGGACCGACCCACCAGAAGAATGCTACATGGATCATTATATGAGTGTCATAAGTGATTCTTATAGTGATCATGGTATATGTAGTCCTTTGACCTAAGGTCCTTAAGGTTTCCTACATATGAGTCACATACTTTAATACTTTTCTTTGTTGCTCATAATTGAATGAACATGAAGATGGTCATTGGGAATGTCAGATATCATGCAGATGATCAAGAAGAGATTTGTCCCTCCTATGTAAAGAAAGTGAAGAGACTGAGGAAATGCATGACCATGCTGGAATGAGTTGATATGGGATATCAATGACATCAGTTTTAGTCAATCTACTTGGCAATCAAGAAACCTTAGATTGGGCTATATGAGAGTGATACATTCATGTCTCGTGCTCGATCTTGATATCTTGGACAAAAGGACAATGACATATACGAATAATGATCATAGATGTTTAGTCAAATCACGTACTATCTTGTTACTTGGGTAGCAATAAAGTAGAATGATGTGTTGCTAGATGCCATTTATTGTTTACATTAAAAAATTTAATTTATGATCATTACCAATGTGATAGGAGCATATTGGGTCACACACTTAGAGCCAATTGGATTAACTTGGTGTGTGGGCTTAATTGTTTGGTTTTGGTTTCATGACAATTTTGGATTAATAATTGGCTAAAAGATTATACCATTATGATGCCGAAAATTAAACTTAATTGGATTAGGGTTTCAAACCCATTAGGCTTGGGAGTTAAATCTCATTATACATACATACATACATACATACATACATACATATATATATATATATATATATATATATATATAAGGGTTTCAAACCCATTAGGCTTGGGAGTTAAATCTCATTATACATACATACATACATACATACATATATATATATATATATATATATATATATATATATATATATATATATATATATATGTCATATAGTGAGGATTTTCATGCCTTAGCCTCCAGAAGGATGAAATTAGAAGGGTTCTGATAAGTTCTAATTGCACTCTTCTTTTGGCTTTCCTTGGAGGACAAGAGCTACCATTGTGGGTGCAAAAGGAATGCACTTACCGAAATGTGGCAGAGGCGAGGTGATCTGAGTGGTTTGTGTGGATACTGTAGAGAGCTCGAAGACATCAACTATTGATGTTTTTCATTCGACTCAACAATTGGATGAAAGATTCTAGCCAACTAGGTATAAAAAATTTTCAACACCCAATTTACTCTGTTTCACTTGGATACTAAAGGGTTTCGGTTAATTTCCACTACGTTTGTTTCATTCCTAAAGCCATGCATAAACAGGTTGTGAATGTTTCCAAGTCATTCTAAACAGGCTGTGATTGTTTCCATTCACATTCCAAACAAGTTAAGAATATTTCCAATCCAAACAAGTTGTGTACATTTCTATTTCATCCCACACAAGTTATGAATGCTTCCATCCCACACAAGTTATGAATGCTTCCATTTCAATTTAAATAAGGTATGAACATTTCCCTCTCATTCTAAATAAGTTATGAATATTTCCATTTCACTCTAAACAATTTGCGAATGTTTTCGTATCATTCGAAACAAGTTGTGAACATTTCCATTTCATTCTAAATAAGTTATGAATGTCTCCACTTCATTCTAAAGAACTTGTAAATGTTTCCATTTGAAACAAGTTGTGAATGTTTCCACCTAATTCTAAATATGTTGTCATTGTTTTTATTTCATTATGAACAAGTTGTGAACGTTGGCAAATCATTCTAAACAAGTTGTGAATATTTTCATTTCATTGTAAACAAGTTACGAATGTCTCCATTTCATTCTAAACAAGTTGCAAATGTTTTCATTCCAAACAAGTTGTGAATGTTTCCATTTCATTGTAAACAAGTTGTGAATGTTTCAATTTCATTGTAAACAACTTGTGAATATTTCCATTTCATTCTAAACATGTTGTGAATATTTCCATTTCATTCTAACATGTTCTGAATGTTTCCATTGCAAACTTGTACCGAATATTTTCATTTTACTCTAAAAAAGCTGTCACTGTTTTCATTTTAAACAAGTTGAGAATGTTTCCATTTCATTCCAAATAGGTTGTGAATGTTTCTATTTCACTCTGAACAAGTTGTCAATGTTTCCATTCCAGATAATTTTTGAATGTTCCCATTTCTTTCTAACTAAGTTATGAATGTTTGCATTTGATTCTAAACAAGTTGTGAATGTTTTCATTTCATTCTAAACAAGTTGTGCATGTTTAGATTGTAAACAAGTTCTGAATGTTTGCATTCTAAATAAGTTATGAATGTTTCCATTCTAAACAAGTTCTGAATGTATCCATTTCATTTTAAATAAGTTGTGAAAGTTTCCATTTCTTTCTAAACATGTTGTGATTGTTTCCTTTGCATTCTAAAAAAGTTGAGAATTTTTCCATTTCATAACAAGTTCTGAATGTTTCCATTTCAATCTAAACAAGTTGTGAATGTGTTGTGAATTTTTCCATTTCATAACAAGTTGTGAATGTTTGCATTTGTTTTGACCCATGTTGTGAAGGTTTCAATTCCAAACAAGTTGTGAATGTGTCCATTTCATTCCATGCATGTTTTGAAGGTTTCCATTCCAAACAAGTTGTGAATGTTTCCATTTCATTCTAAATAAGTTGTGAATGTTTCCATTTCATTCTAAACTGTTAGTGTTGTGCCCAAAATCTAATCATGAAAGGATTGTAATTTACAAATTGAGTCATTAGAATTTGTTGAGGCTTTTTTCTAATAATTATGTTTGCTTTTTTTTGTTTCTGTGTAACATATTCAAATATAATTACAACCCTAGAATAATAGTTTCTTAAACATCCCTAGTCTAGTATTTTTGTGGAGTGCGTTGCAATAATGCAGAAAGACTAGCATGTATGGAGACTAATATGAGATAGGTAGTCTACATATGGGTACAAGTTGGAGAACTTGGGTACTAGATCGGCCCACCATCTGAACGTTATACGAGTGTCATAAGTGATTGTAATAGTTATCATGGTATATGTAGTCCTTTAACCTGAGGTTATCATTGATCCTTACATATGAGTCACATACCTTGATACTTCCCTTTGTTGGTTGCAACTAAATGAACATCAAGGTAGTCATTGGGTATGTCACATATCATGTGGAGGGTTTTGTATAATCAAGATGAGATTTGTCCCTTCTATGTAATGGGAGTGATATTTTTGGATCCCTTGATTGAGTGGGACTGAGCAAATACATGGCCATGCTCAGATAAGCTGATATGGGATATCAATGTCATCAGTTTTAGTTAGTATACTAGGTAATCAAGAAAACTTAGATTGGGCTATTGATAGTGACACATTCCATGCCTCGTGCTCGATGTTAATATCTTGGACAAAGGGACAGTGACATATACGAATAATGAAATCAAATTTATGATCATAAATAATAAGCAGTCTCTAGCAACACATCATTGCTAGTGTGACAGGAGCCTACTAGGTCACACAGTTAGAGCTAATTGGATTGTTTGAGCGCATGGGCCTAATGGTTTGGTTTTGGTTGCATGATAATTTTGAATTAATAAATGGCCTACATATTGTACCATTATGAGGCCAAAAATTAAACTTAATGGGATTAAGGTTTTGAAACCTATTAGGCTTAGGAGTTAAGCCTCACTATATATATATATATATATCATATAGCAAGGATTTTCATGCCTTAGCCTCCCAAAGGATGAAATCAGAAGGGTTCTAATAAGTCCTAGCCGCACTCTCCTCTTGCCTTTCCTTGGAGGACGCAAGCTACCACTACAAGCGTAAGAGGAATGCCCTTGTCGAAACGTGGCAAAGGTGAGGTGATCTGAGTGGTTTGTGTGGATATTGTAGGGAGCTTGAAGATTTCAGCTATTCAAGTTTATGATTCAACTTAATAGTTGGATGAAAGAACCCAGCCAACTAGGTATAAAAATTTTTGAACACCCAATTTACTTCATTTCACTTGGATCCTAGAGGGTTTCAGTTAGTTTTCGCTACATTTCTTAGGTTCCCAAAACCATTCATAAATAAATTGTGAATGTTTCCATTCACATTCCAAACAAGTTAAGAATGTTTCCGTTTCGAACAAGTTGTGAAAGTTTCCAATCCAAACAAGTTACAAGTGTTTCCATTTCATTCTAAGCAAGTTGTGAATGTTTCCATCCAAAATAAATTATGAATGTCTCATTTCATTCTAAACAAGTTGTGAACGTTTCCATTTCATTCTAAACAACTTATGAATATTTCCATTTCACTCCGAACAAGTTGTGAATGTTTCCATTCCAAACAAATTGTGAATGTTTCCATATCATTCTAAACAAGTTGTGAATGTTTCCCTGTCATTCTAAACAAGTTATGAATGTCACCATTTCAGTCTAAAGAAGTTGTGAATGTTTTCATTCCAAACAAGTTAAGAATGTTTCCATTTAATTCTAAATATGTTGTGAGTGTTTCCATTTCATTCTAAACAAGTTGTGAATGTTTCCATTGCAAACAAGTTCTGAATGTTGCTATATCATTTTAAACAAGCTGTGAATGTTTTCATTTCTTAGAAAACAAGTTATGAATGTCTACATTTCTTTCTACACAAGTTGTGAATGTTTCCACTACAAACAAGTTGTGAATGTTTTTATTTCATTCTAAAAAAGTTGTGAATATTTCCATTTCATTCTAAAAAAGTTGTGAATATTTCCATTTAATTCTAAACATGTTGTGAATGTTTCCATGTCATTCTAAACAAGTCATGAATGTTTCTATTCTGAACAATTTGTGAATGTTTCTATTACAAACTAGTAGTGAGTGTTTCCATTTTATTCTAAATAAGCTGTGACTGTTTTCATTCCAAATAAGTTGTAAATGTTTCCATTTCATTCTAAAGAAGTTATGAATGTTTTCATTTCATTTTAAATAGGTTGTGAATGTTTCCATTTAAAAAAAATTTTTAATGTTTCCATTTCCTTCTAAATAAGATGTGAATGTTTCAATTTCATTCTAGAGAAGTTGTAAATGTTTCCATTTCATTCTAAATAAGTTGTGAATGTTTCTATTCTAAGCATGTTTTGAATGTTTCCATTTCATTCTAAACAAGTTGTGAAAGTTTTTGTTTCATTCTAAACATGTTGTGATTGTTTCCTTTTCATTCTAAAGAAGTTGTGAATATTTCCATTTCACTCTAAACAAGTTTTGAATGTTTTCATTTCAAATTAGTTATGAATGTTTCCATTTCAATCTAAACAAGTTATGATTGTTTCAATTCCAAACTACTTGTGAATGTTTCCATTTCATTCCAAACAAGTTGTGAATGTTTCTCTTTTATTCCAGGCATGTTGTGATGGCTTCCGTTCCAAACAAGTTATGAATATTTCTATTTCATTCTGAACAAGTTATGAATGTTTCCATTTGATTCTAAACTGTTAGTGTTATGCCCAAAATTCAATCATGAGATGATTGTTTTTTTCACATTGAGTCATAGGAATTTGTAGAAAGATTATTCCAATAGTTATGTTTGTTGTTTTTTTCTTCAATGTTACATAATCAAATATATTTATAAGCCTAGAATAATAGTATTCTTAAATATCCCTGGTCTGGTATTATTGTGGAGTGGTTTGCAATAATACATAAAGACTAGCATGTGCTGAGACTAATATGGGATATGTAGTGTACGTTTGGGTACAAGTTAGAGAACATTAGTACTGGACCGACCCACCATGAGAATGCTACATGGATCATTGTATGAGTGTCATAAGTGATTCTCGTAGTGATCATGGTATATGTAGTCATTTGACCTATGGTCATCAAGGTTCCCTACATATGAGTCACATACCTTGATACTTCTTGTTGTTGCTTGTAACGGAATGAACATGAAGGTGGTCATTGGGTATGTCACATATCTTGCTGAGGATTTTGTATGTTCAAGATGGGATTTGTCCCTTCTATGTAATGGCAGTGATATCTTTTCGCTCCTTGATTAAGTGGGACTGAGGAAATGCATGGGCATACTTAGATGGGTTGATGTAGGATATTAATGTCACCGGTTTTAGTTAGTTTACTCGATAATCAAGAAACCTTATATTGGGCTGTACAAGAGTGACACATTCCATGTCTCATGCTTGGTCTTGATCTCTTGGACAAAGAGACAATGACATATATGAATAACGTGTACGATTTTGGGAGCCAAAATGAGTGTAGTGGAAAATAACTGAAACCCTGTAGGATCTAAGTGAAATGGGGTAAATTAGGTGTTCGAAAATCTTATACCTTGTTTGGTTGAGACTTTTCACCTAACTATTGAGTCGAATCACAAAACTTGAACAGTTGATATGTTCAAGCTCTCTACGATATCCACACAAGCCTCTCGGGATCACCATGCTACCAATATGTCCCAGCAAATATGTTCCTTTTGCGCCCGTAGTGCTAGCTTGCGTCCTCCAAGGAATGGTGAAAGAGGAGTGTCGCTGGAACATTCAGAACTCTTCTAATGTCATCCTTAGGGAGGCTAGAGAAAGAGTTACAAAATTCTCCCTATGTGATGTATATATAGTAAGACTTAACTCCCAAGCTCAATGGGTTTCAAAACCCTAATCCAATTAGGTTTAATTTTGGGCTTCATTAATGGCTCAACCTTTGGGCCAATTATTAATATGAAATTATTATGAAACCAAAACATAAACAATTTAGCCCATGCACCCAAATAATCTAATTTGTTCTATGTGTGTGACCCAATAGGCTTCTATCACATTAGAAATGATTATAAATTACATTTATGATCATAAACAATAAGCAGTGTCTAGCAATGCATCATTGCTACCCAAGTGACAAGATAGTCATGATTCAACTAAACCTCTATGATCATTATCTATATATGTCATTATTCCTTTGTCCAAGATATCAAGACCAACCACGAGATATCGAATGTGTCAATCTTGTATAGCCCAATCTATGGTTTCTTGATTACTGAGTAGATTGACTTACACTGATGAAATTAATATCGTACATCAACTCATCCGAGCAAGGCCATGCATTTTCTTAGTCTCACTTTATCAAGGGGCCCAAAGATATCACTTTTGTTACATAAGAAGGACAAATCCCATCTTGTTCAAACAAAACCCATCGCATGATATGTGACATATCCAATGACCACATTCTTGTTCATTCAGTTACAAGCAACAAAAGGAAGTATTGAAGCATGTGATTCACATGTAAGGAACCTTCATGACTACATATGTCATAATCACTATGAGAATCACTTATGATACTCATATAACGACCCACGTAGTGTTCTCATGTTGGGTCGGTCTAGTACACAAGTTCTCCAACTTGTACCCATATGTAAACTATATATCTCATATTAGTCTTCACATATGCTAGTCTTTATGTATTATTACAACCCACTGCACAACAATACTGGATCAGGGACATTTAAGAATACTATTATTCAAGGGTTATAATTACATTTTATTATGTCACACAGAAACAATAGAACAAACACAATTACTAGATCAAAGCATCAATAAAATGTCATGAGTCAATGTCCAATGTACAATCATCTCATGATTGGATTTTGGGCACAACACTAACATAATGATCATAAATGTTATGTCAAATCACTGACTGCCGTGTTACTTGGGTAAAAATGATGTGTTGCTAGACACCGCTTATTGTTTACAATCATAAATTTGATTTATGATCATTGTGAATATGATAACAGCCAATTGGGTTGCATACTTAGAGCTAGTTAGATTATTTGAGTGCTTGGGCCAAATTGTTTGGTCTTGGTTTCATGATACCTTATGATTAACAATTGGCCCACAAATTGTACCATTATGAAGCCCGAACTTAAACTTAATTGGATTAGGGTTTTGAAACCCATTAGGCTTGGGAGTTAAGCCTCACTATATATATATATAGTAAGGATTTTTATTCCCTAGCCTACCAAAGGATGAAATAAGAAGGGTTCTAATAAGTTCCAGCCATACTCTTCTCTTTCCTTTTCTTGGAGGATGTAAGCTACCACTGCGGGTGCAAGAGGAATGCATCTGTCGGAACATGGTAAAGGCGAGGTGATCTGAGTGGTTCATGTGAATATCATAAAGAGCTTGAACATGTCAATTGTTCAATTTTTTGATTTGACAAAATAGTTGGGTGAAAGATCACAACTGACTAGGTATAAAAATTTTTGAACACCCAATTTACTCTATTTCATTTAGATATAGGAGGGCGGTTTCGGATAGTTTGGGCTACGTTTGTTTAGCTCACGAAGGCCCACATAAACAAGTTGGGAATGTTTCTATTTCATTCCAAATAGGTTGTGAATGTTTCCAATCATATTCCAAACAAGTTGGGAATGATTCCCTTCCAAACAAGCTATGAATGTTTCCATTCCAAACAAGTTGTGAATGTTTCCAATTCAATCTAAACAAGTTGTGACTATTTCCATTCCAAATAGGTTGTGAATGTTTCTATTTCATTCTAAACAAGTTCTGAATGCTTCTATTTCAATTTAAACAAGTAATGAATAATTTTATTTCATTCCAAACAAGTTGTGAATGTTTCCATATCATTCTAAACATGTTGTGAATGTTTCTATTTCATTCTAAAGAAGTTATCAATGTCTCAAATTTATTCTAAACAAGTTGTGAATGTTTCCATTTCAAAGAAGTTGTGAATGCTTCAATTTCAAACAAGTTGTGAATGTTTATATTTAATTTTAAACAAGTTGTGAATGTTTATATTTAATTTTAAACATGTTGTGAATGTTTCCATTTCATTCTAAACAAGTTATAAATCTTCCTATTCCAAGCAAGTTGTGAATGTTTCCATTCTAAACTAATTGTAAATGTTTCCACTCCATTCTAAACAAGTTACGACTGTTTTCATGCCAAACAACTTGTAAATCTTTCCATTTTCTTCTAAACAGGTTGTGAATATTTCGATTCCAAACTATGTGTGACTGCTTCCATTCTATTCTAAACAAGTCGTGAATATTTCTATTCCAAACTACTTGTGACTGCTTCCCTTTCATTCTAAACTACTTGTGACTACTTCCATTCTACTCTGAACGAGTTGCGAATGTTTCTGTTTCATTCTCAACAACTAGTGAATCTTTCCGTTTCATTCTAAACAAGTTGTGAATATTTGCATTTCATTCCAAACAGGTTGTGAAGGTTTCCACTCACATTGCAAACAAGTTCTGAATGTTTCCATTTAATTAAAAACAAGTTGTTAATGTTTCCATTTTATTCTAAACAAGTTTTGAATGTTTCCATCTCATTCTAAGCAAGTTATGACTATTTTCATTTCATTCTAAACAAGTTGTAAATGTTTCCATTCCAAACAAGTTATGAATGTCTTCATTTCATTTGAAACAAGTTGTGAATATTGCTATTCCAAAGGAAGTTATGAAAGTTTCCATTTCATTCTAGACAAGTTACGAATGTTTCCACCTTAGTCCAAACATGTTGTGAATGTTTCCGTTTTATTCTAAACACGGCGGGAATGTTTCTATTCTGAACCACTTATGAATGTTTCTATTCCATTCTAAACAAGTTGTGAATATTTTCATTTAATTCTAAACAAGCTGTGAATGTTTCCATTTAATTCTAAAAATTTGTAAATATTTTCATTTCATTCCAAACAAGTTGTAAATGCTTCCAACCCAAACAAGTTGTGGGTATCTCCATTTTATTCTAAACAAGTTATGACTATTTTCATTTCACTCTCAACACATTGAGAAAGTTTCCATTTCATTTGAAACAAGTTGTTGATGTTTCCATTTCCTTCAATACAAGTTGTGAATGTTTCCATTCCATTCTAAACAAGTTAGGAATATTTACGTCCCCAAGAAGTTGTGAATGTTTCCATTTCATTCTAAACAAGTTGTGAAGGTTTCCATTTCATTATGGACAAGTGGTGGATGTTTCCATTTCATTCTAAAAATCTTTTGATTGTTTCCTTTTCACTCTAAACAAATTGTGAATGTTTCCATTTCAATCTAAACAAGTTCTGAAAGTTTCCATTTCAATCTAAATAAGTTGTCAATGTTTTAATTTCAAACTAAACAAGTTCTTAATGTTTCCATTGCATGTCAAACAAGTTGTGAATGCTTCCATTGTATTCTAAACAAGTTATGAGTGTCTCCATTCCAAACAAGTAATGAATGTTTCCAATCCAAACAAGTGATGAATGTTCCCATTCCAAACAAGTTGTGAACATTTACATTTTATTGTAAACAAGTTGTGAATGTTTCCATTTCATTCTAAACAAGTTGTGAATGTTTATATTTCATTCTAAATAAGTTGTGATTGTTTGCATTTCAAAAAACTTTTGAATGTTTCCACTTTATCCTGAGCAGGTTGTGACTATTTCCATTTCGTTCTTAACAAGTTGTAAATGTTTCTTTTCCAAACAAGTTGTGATTATTTCTATTTTATTCTAAATAGGTTGTGGACGTTTCTGTTGCATTCTAATCTAGTTTTTATTGTTTTCATTTCATTATAAACAAGTTGTGAATGTTTCCATTTCATTCTAAACAACTTGTGAATGTTTCCATTTAATCTAAACAGGTTGTGAATGTTTTCATTTCATTCTAAACAAGTTGTGATTGTTTCCATTTCATTTCAGGCAAGTTGTGAGTATTTCTATTTCATTTTGAATAAGTTGTGAATGTTTCTATTTCATTCTAAATTGTTAGTGTTGTGCCGAAAAGCCAATCATGAGATGTTTGTTTTTTTTACATTGAGTCATGATATTTTTTTAAGGAATTATTCTAATGATTATGTTTGTTGTTTCTTGTTTTTGTGTGATATAATAAAACATAATTATAATCCTACAATAATAGTATTCTTTAACGTCCCTAATCTAGTATTGTTGTGGAGTGGGTTCTAATAATACATAAAAACTAGCATATACGGAGACTAATATGAGATATGTTATCTATATATGGGTATAAGCTGGAGAACTTGTGTATTGGATAGACCCACCGTGAGAACGCCACATGGATCATTATATGAGTGTCATAAGTGATTCTCATAGTGATCATGGTATATGTAGTCCTTTGACCTAAGGTCATCAAGGTTCCCTACATGTGAGTCACATACTTTGATACTTCCCTTTGTTGCTCGTAACTGAGTGAACTTGAAGGAGGTCATTGGGTATGTCACATATCATGCAGAGGGTTTTGTATGATCAAGATGAGATTTGTCCCTCCTATGTAATGGGAGTGATATCTTCGGGCCCCTTAATAGAGTGAGACTTAGAAAATTCATGGCCATGCTCGGATGAGTTGATATACGATATCAATGTCATCAGTTTAAGTTAGTCTACTTGGTAATCAAGAAACCAAAGATTGGGCTATACGAGAGTGACACATTCCATGTCTCATGCTTAGTCTTGATATCTTGGACAAAGGGACAATGGCATATACGGATAATGATCATAAAGGTTTAGTCGAATCACCGACAATCTTGTCACTTGGGTAGCAATGATGTGTTGCTAGACACCGCTCATTGTTTATGATCATAAATGTGATTTATGATCATTGCCAATGTGGTAAGAGCCTATTGGGTCACACACATAGAGCCAATTGGATTATTTGAGTGCATGGGCCAAATTATTTGGGTTTTGGTTTCATGATAATTTCATGTTAATAATTGGCCCAAAAGTTGAGCCATTATTAAGCCTGAAATTAAACCTAATTGGATTAGGGCTTTGAAACCCATTAGGCTTGGGAGTTGAGTCTCACTATAAATACATCATATAGTGAGAACCCTTCATAGACAAAATCCCTAGGGTTCTGATAAGTTCTAGCCACACTCTTCTCTTGCCATTCCTTGGAGGACGCAAGCTAGCACTGCGGGCACAAGAGAAACGCATCTGCCAAAATTTAGTAGAGGCAAGGTGATATGAGAGGTTAATATGGATACCGTAGAGAGCTTGAACACATCAAGTATTCAAGTTTGTGATTCAACTCAACAATTGGGTGAAAGATCTCAGCCAACGAGGTATAAAAATTTTTGAACACCCGATTTACTCAGTTTCACTTGGATCCTAAAGGGTTTCAGTTAGTTTCCACTAAGTTTGTTTGGTTCCCAAAACCCTACATAAACAAGTTACGAATGTTTTTATTTTATTCCAAACAAGTTGTCAATGTTTCCATTCACATTCAAAACAACTTGAGAATGTTTCCATTCCAAACAAGTTATGAATGTTTCCATTTCATTCTAAACAAGTTGTGAATGTTTCCATTTGATTCTAAACAAGTTATGAATATTTTCATTTTACTCTAAACAAGCTATGAATGTTTCCATTTCCTTCTAAACCACTTTTGAATGTTTCTATTTCAATGTAAACAAGTTATGAAAGTCTCAATTTCATTCTAAAGAAGTTGTGAATGTTTCCATTCCAAACAACTTCTAAATGTTTCCATATCATTCTAAATAAGTTGTGAATGTTTCCATTTCATTGTAAACAAGTTATGAATGTCCTTATTTCATTCTAAACAAGTTGTGAATGTTTCCATTCCAAACAACTTATTAATGTTTCCATTAAAAAAAAGTTGTGAATTTGTTCCATTTCATTGTAGACATGTTGTGAATATTTCCATTTCATTCTAAACATGTTGTGAATTTTCCCATTTCATTCTAAACAAGTTGTGAATGTATTTCCATTTGAAACAAGTTATGAATATTTTTATTACAAACTTGTAGTGAATGTTTCCATTTTATTCTAAACAAGTTGTGACTGTTTTCATTCCAAACAAGTTGTGAATGTTTCCATTCCAAACAAGTTTTGAATGCTTCTATTTCATTCTAAATAAGTTATGAATGATTGCATTTCATTCTAAACAAGTTGTGAATGTTTCCATTTCATTCTAAACAATTTGTGAATGTTTCCATTCTAAACAGGTTCTGAATGTGTTCATTTCATTTTAAAATGTTATGAAAGTTTTCATTTCATTCTAAACATGTTGCAATTATTTCCTTTTTATTCGAAAAAGTTTGTGAATATTTCCAGTTCACTCTAAACAAGTTGTGAATGTTTCCATTCCGAATAAGTTGTTTCAATTTCAATCTAAACAAGTTGTGAATGTTTCCATTCCAAGCTACTTGTGAATGTTTCCATTTCATTCCAAGCATATTGTAAAGGTTTGTGTTTAAAACAAGTTCTGAATGTTTCCATTTCATTCTAAATAAGTTATGATTGTTCCTATTTCATTCTAAACTATTAGTGTTGTGGCCAAAATCCAATCATGAGGTGATTGTACTTTACATATTGAGTCATGAGAATTTGTTGAGGCATTATTGCAATAATTATGTTTGTTGTTTTTTGTGTTTGTGTCATAATAAAAAATAATTGTAGCCCTAGAATAATAGTATTCTTTAATGTTTAGGGTCTAGTATTGTTGTGGAGTGGGTTGCAATAATGCATAAAGACTAGCATATGTGGAGACTAACATGCGATATGTAGTCTATATATGGGTACAAGTTGGAGAACTTGGGTACTTGACTGACCAACCATGAGAATGCTACATGGATCATTATATGAGTCTCGTAACTGATTCTTATAGTAATCCTAGTATATGTAGTCCTTTGACTTAAGGTCATTAAGGATCCTTACATATGAGTCACAAACCTTGATACTTCCCTTTGTTGCTCATCACTGAATGAACATGAACGTGGTCATTAGGTATGTCATTTATCGTGCGGAGGGTTTTGTATGAAGAAGAAGGGATTTGTCCCTTCTATGTAATGGGAGTGATATCTTCGAGCCCCTTGATTGAGTGGGACTGAGTAAGTGCATGGCTATGCCCGGATAAGTTGATATGGGATATCAATATCATTAGTTTTAGTTAGTCTACTAGGTAATCAAGAAACCTAGGATTAGGCTGTACGAGAGTCACAAATTCCATGTCTCATGCTCAGTCTTGATATGTTGGACAAAAGGTCAATGACATATATGAATAATGATCATAGATGTTTAGTCAAATCACCAACTAACTTGTTACTTGGGTAGTAGTGATATGTTACTAGACACCGCTTATTGTTTATGTTCATAAATTTCATAATAGGAGGCTATTGGGTCACACACTTAGAGCCAATTAGATTATTTGATTATATGGGCCAAATTATTTGGTTTTGGTTTCATAATAATTTCAGTTTAAAAATTTGCCAAAGATTGTACCATTATGAAGCCTGAAATTAAACTTAATTGGATTAGGGTTTTGAAACCCATTAAGCTTGGGAGTTAAGCCTCACTATATATATCTATCATATAGTAAAGATTTTTGTTCCCTAGCCTCCTAAAGGATGAAATCAGAAGGCATCTGATAAGGTTTAGCTGCACTCTCCTCTTGCCTTTTCCTTAGAGGACACAAGAATGCACTTGCCGAAACATGGGGGAGGTAAGGCAATCCAAGTGGGTCGTGTGGATACCATAGAGAGCTTGAACATGTCAACTATTCAACTTTGTGATTCAAAACAACAGTCGGGGGAAAGATCCCATCCAACTAGGTATAAAAGTTTTTGAACACCCGATTTACTCTATTTCACCTAGATCCAGGACGATTTCAGTTAATTTTTGCTACATTTGTTTGGCTCCCAAGGCCCAACATAAACAAGTTGGGAACGTTCCCATTTCATTGCAAATAGGCTATGATTGTTTCTATTCACATTCCAAACAAGTTGGGAATATTTTGCTTCCTAACAAGTTGTGAATGTTTCCACTCCAAGTAAGCTGTGAATGTTTCCTTTCTAAAGAAGTTGTGAATGTTTCTTTTCCAAACAAGTTGTGAAAGTTTCCATATCATTCTAAACAAGTAATGAATGTTTCCATTTCATTCCAAAACAAGTTGTGAATGTTTCCATTTCATTCCAAACTAAGTTGTGAATGTTTCCATTTCATTCTAAACAAGTTGTGAATGTTTCCATTTCATTCCAAACAAGTTGTGAATGTTTCCATTTCATTCCAAACAAGTTGTGAATGTTTCCATTTCATTCCAAACTAGTTGTGAATGTTTCCATTTCATTCCAAACAAGTTGTGAATGTTTCCATTTCATTCCAAAACAAGTTGTGAATGTTTCCATTTCATTCCAAACAAGTTGTGAATGTTTCCATTTCATTCCAAACAAGTTGTGAATGTTTCCATTTCATCCAAACAAGTTGTGAATGTTTCCATTTCATTCCAAACAAGTTGTGAATGTTTCCATTTCATTCCAAACAAGTTGTGAATGTTTCCATTTCATTCCAAACAAGTTGTGAATGTTTCCATTTCATTCCAAACAAGTTGTGAATGTTTCCATTTCATTCCAAACAAGTTGTGAATGTTTCCATTTCATTCCAAACTAGTTGTGAATGTTTCCATTTCATTCCAAACAAGTTGTGAATGTTTCCATTTCATTCCAAACAAGTTGTGAATGTTTCCATTTCATTCCAAACAAGTTGTGAATGTTTCCATTTCATTCCAAACAAGTTGTGAATGTTTCCATTTCATTCCAAACAAGTTGTGAATGTTTCCATTTCATTCCAAACAAGTTGTGAATGTTTCCATTTCATTCCAAACAAGTTGTGAATGTTTCCATTTCATTCCAAACAAGTTGTGAATGTTTCCATTTCATTCCAAACAAGTTGTGAATGTTTCCATTTCATTCCAAACAAGTTGTGAATGTTTCCATTTCATTCCAAACAAGTTGTGAATGTTTCCAACTCATTCCAAACAAGTTGTGAATGTTTCCATTTCATTCCAAACAAGTTGTGAATGTTTCCATTTCATTCCAAAACAAGTTGTGAATGTTTCCATTTCATTCCAAACAAGTTGTGAATGTTTCCATTTCATTCCAAACTAGTTGTGAATGTTTCCATTTCATTCCAAACAAGTTGTGAATGTTTCCATTTCATTCCAAACAAGTTGTGAATGTTTCCATTTCATTCCAAACAAGTTGTGAATGTTTCCATTTCATTCCAAAACAAGTTGTGAATGTTTCCATTTCATTCCAAACAAGTTGTGAATGTTTCCATTTCATTCCAAACTAGTTGTGAATGTTTCCATTTCATTCCAAACTAGTTGTGAATGTTTCCATTTCATTCCAAACTAGTTGTGAATGTTTCCATTTCATTTCCAAACAAGTTGTGAATGTTTCCATTTCATTCCAAACAAGTTGTGAATGTTTCCATTTCATTCCAAACAAGTTGTGAATGTTTCCATTTCATTCCAAACAAGTTGTGAATGTTTCCATTTCATTCCAAACAAGTTGTGAATGTTTCCATTTCATTCCAAACAAGTTGTGAATGTTTCCATTTCATTCCAAACAAGTTGTGAATGTTTCCATTTCATTCCAAACAAGTTGTGAATGTTTCCATTTCATTCCAAACAAGTTGTGAATGTTTCCATTTTTTTCCAAACAAGTTGTGAATGTTTCCATTTCATTCCAAACTAGTTGTGAATGTTTCCATTTCATTCCAAACAAGTTGTGAATGTTTCCATTTCATTCCAAACTAGTTGTGAATGTTTCCATTTCATTCCAAACAAGTTGTGAATGTTTCCATTTCATTCCAAACAAGTTGTGAATGTTTCCATTTCATTCCAAACAAGTTGTGAATGTTTCCATTTCATTCCAAACAAGTTGTGAATGTTTCCATTTCATTCCAAACTAGTTGTGAATGTTTCCATTTCATTCCAAACAAGTTGTGAATGTTTCCATTTCATTCCAAACTAGTTGTGAATGTTTCCATTTCATTCCAAACTAGTTGTGAATGTTTCCATTTCATTCCAAACAAGTTGTGAATGTTTCCATTTCATTCCAAACTAGTTGTGAATGTTTCCATTTCATTCCAAACAAGTTGTGAATGTTTCCATTTCATTCCAAACTAGTTGTGAATGTTTCCATTTCATTCCAAACAAGTTGTGAATGTTTCCATTTCATTCCAAAACAAGTTGTGAATGTTTCCATTTCATTCCAAACAAGTTGTGAATGTTTCCATTTCATTCCAAACAAGTTGTGAATGTTTCCATTTCATTCCAAACAAGTTGTGAATGTTTCCATTTCATTCCAAACAAGTTGTGAATGTTTCCATTTCATTCCAAACAAGTTGTGAATGTTTTTCCATTTCATTCCAAACAAGTTGTGAATGTTTCCATTTCATTCCAAACAAGTTGTGAATGTTTCCATTTCATTCCAAACAAGTTGTGAATGTTTCCATTTGTTTTCATTCAAAAACAAGTTGTGAATGTTTCCATTTCATTCCAAACAAGTTGTGAATGTTTCCATTTCATTCCAAACTAGTTGTGAATGTTTCCATTTCATTCCAAACAAGTTGTGAATGTTTCCATTTCATTCCAAACAAGTTGTGAATGTTTCCATTTCATTCCAAACTAGTTGTGAATGTTTCCATTTCATTCCAAACAAGTTGTGAATGTTTCCATTTCATTCCAAACAAGTTGTGAATGTTTCCATTTCATTCCAAACAAGTTGTGAATGTTTCCATTTCATTCCAAACAAGTTGTGAATGTTTCCATTTCATTCCAAACAAGTTGTGAATGTTTCCATTTCATTCCACAAAAGTTGTGAATGTTTCCATTTCATTCCAAACAAGTTGTGAATGTTTCCATTTCATTCCAAACTAGTTGTGAATGTTTCCATTTCATTCCAAACAAGTTGTGAATGTTTCCATTTCATTCCAAACAAGTTGTGAATGTTTCCATTTCATTCCAAACAAGTTGTGAATGTTTCCATTTTCAAACAAGTTGTGAATGTTTCCATTTCATTCCAAACAAGTTGTGAATGTTTCCATTTCATTCCAAAACAAGTTGTGAATGTTTCCATTTCATTCCAAACAAGTTGTGAATGTTTCCATTTCATTCCAAACAAGTTGTGAATGTTTCCATTTCATTCTAAACAAGTTGTGAATGTTTCCATTTCATTCCAAACAAGTTGTGAATGTTTCCATTTCATTCCAAACAAGTTGTGAATGTTTCCATTTCATTCCAAACAAGTTGTGAATGTTTCCATTTCATTCCAAACAAGTTGTGAATGTTTCCATTTCATTCCAAACAAGTTGTGAATGTTTCCATTTCATTCCAAACAAGTTGTGAATGTTTCCATTTCATTCCAAACAAGTTGTGAATGTTTCCATTTCATTCCAAACAAGTTGTGAATGTTTCCATTCATTCCAAAACAAGTTGTGAATGTTTCCATTTCATTCCAAACAAGTTGTGAATGTTTCCATTTCATTCCAAACAAGTTGTGAATGTTTCCATTTCATTCCAAACAAGTTGTGAATGTTTCCATTTCATTCCAAACAAGTTGTGAATGTTTCCATTTCATTCCAAACTAGTTGTGAATGTTTCCATTTCATTCCAAACAAGTTGTGAATGTTTCCATTTCATTCCAAACAAGTTGTGAATGTTTCCATTTCATTCCAAACTAGTTGTGAATGTTTCCATTTCATTCCAAACAAGTTGTGAATGTTTCCATTTCATTCCAAACAAGTTGTGAATGTTTCCATTTCATTCCAAACAAGTTGTGAATGTTTCCATTTCATTCCAAACAAGTTGTGAATGTTTCCATTTCATTCCAAACAAGTTGTGAATGTTTCCATTTTTCATTCCAAACAAGTTGTGAATGTTTCCATTTCATTCCAAACAAGTTGTGAATGTTTCCATTTCATTCCAAACTAGTTGTGAATGTTTCCATTTCATTCCAAACAAGTTGTGAATGTTTCCATTTCATTCCAAACAAGTTGTGAATGTTTCCATTTCATTCCAAACAAGTTGTGAATGTTTCCATTTCATTCCAAACAAGTTGTGAATGTTTCCATTTCATTCCAAACAAGTTGTGAATGTTTCCTTTTCATTCAAAACAAGTTGTGAATGTTTCCATTTCATTCCAAACTTGTTGTGAATGTTTCCATTTCATTCCAAAACAAGTTGTGAATGTTTCCATTTCATTCCAAAACTAGTTGTGAATGTTTCCATTTCATTCCAAACAAGTTGTGAATGTTTCCATTTCATCATTGTGAAAACAAGTTGTGAATGTTTCCATTTCATTCCAAACAAGTTGTGAATGTTTCCATTTCATTCCAAACTAGTTGTGAATGTTTCCATTTCAAACCAAAACAAGTTGTGAATGTTTCCATTTCATTCCAAACAAGTTGTGAATGTTTCCATTTCATTCCAAACAAGTTGTGAATGTTTCCATTTCATTCCAAACAAGTTGTGAATGTTTCCATTTCATTCCAAAACAAGTTGTGAATGTTTCCATTTCATTCCAAACAAGTTGTGAATGTTTCCATTTCATTCCAAACAAGTTGTGAATGTTTCCATTTCATTCCAAACAAGTTGTGAATGTTTCCATTTCATTCCAAACAAGTTGTGAATGTTTCCATTTCATTTCAAACAAGTTGTGAATGTTTCCATTTCATTCTAAACAAGTTGTGAATGTTTCCATTTCATTCCAAACAAGTTGTGAATGTTTCCATTTCATTCCAAACAAGTTGTGAATGTTTCCATTTCATTCCAAACAAGTTTGAATGTTTCCATTTCATTCCAAAACAAGTTGTGAATGTTTCCATTTCATTCCAAACAAGTTGTGAATGTTTCCATTTCATTCCAAACAAGTTGTGAATGTTTCCATTTCATTCCAAACAAGTTGTGAATGTTTCCATTTCATTCCAAACAAGTTGTGAATGTTTCCATTTCATTCCAAACAAGTTGTGAATGTTTCCATTTCATTCCAAACAAGTTGTGAATGTTTCCATTTCATTCCAAACAAGTTGTGAATGTTTCCATTCCAAACAAGTTGTGAATGTTTCAATTTCATTCCAAACAAGTTGTGAATGTTTCCATTTCATTCAATCCAAGTTGTGAGTGTGAATGTTTCCATTTCATTCCAAACAAGTTGTGAATGTTTCCATTTCATTCCAAACAAGTTGTGAATGTTTCCATTTCATTCCAAACAAGTTGTGAATGTTTCCATTTCATTCAAAACTAGTTGTGAATGTTTCCATTTCATTCCAAACAAGTTGTGAATGTTTCCATTTCATTCCAAACAAGTTGTGAATGTTTCCATTTCATTCCAAACAAGTTGTGAATGTTTCCATTTCATTCAAAACAAGTTGTGAATGTTTCCATTTCATTCCAAACTAGTTGTGAATGTTTCCATTTCATTCCAAACAAGTTGTGAATGTTTCCATTTCATTCTGCCAACAGTGTCTGAAGGTTTCCAGTGCATTCAACAACGAGTTGGGAATTGTTGCGCAGTAGCATGCCAAACGAAGTAGGGGAAAGTGTCGGAAGTCCTCACTGGCGCAAACACGCTGTGGATGTCTTTTATTCGTGTACTACGAAGTTGTGATATTTGTGATTATAAACAAGTTATGCACGTTTCCATTCTTAACATGTTTTGAATGTTTCCATTTCATGGGGAACAACTTGTGAGGAAGTTCCATACCAATCAAAATGATTTTTGAGTGTTGACACTAATTAGAAAGGGGGGGTGAAAGTATGGCATTTCATACGCAAACAAGTTGTTGAATGGTTTCCATTTCAATGCAAACTAACTTGTGAATCCATTTCCATAATCCACTCAAAACAAGTTTTGAATATTTCCATTTCCATTCCAAACGAGGGGTGAATGTTTTCCTATGATTCCAAACTGGGTGTGAATGTTTTAATTTCATTCCAAACAAGTTATGAATGTTTGCTTTCATTCGATAGGTGCAAATATCCAAACTAGTTGTGACAGGTTTCCCATTTCATTCCAAACAGAGTTGTGAATGTTTTCTCATTTCCATTACCAAACGAAGTTGTGAATGTTTATTGTCCATTCCAGTTTCGCTCCAAATCTAGTTGTGAATGTTACCATTTCATTTCAAACTTGTTGTTAATGTTTCAATTTCATTCCAATTCCAACAAGTGTGAAGGTTTCCATTTCATTCCAAACAAGTTTTCAATGTTTCCATTTCATTCCAAAGAAGTTGGTGAATGTTTCCATTATGAACAAGTTATGGATGTTTCCATTTGATTATAAACAAGTTGTCCATGTTTGCATTCCAAACTTGTTTGTGAATGTTTCCATTTCATTCCAAACCTAGTTGGGAATGTTTCGATTTCATTCCAAACGAGTTTTGAATGTTTCCATTTCATTCCAAAGTTGTGTGAATGTTTCCATTTCATTTCAAAAACGCGACAGTTGGGAATGTTTCGATTCTAGATATACTTTTTGTGGAATGTTTCCATTTTCTTTCCATTAAACAAGTTGTGAAAGTTTCCATTGCATTGTGGACTAGTTGTGAATCATCTCCATAATCATTAGCTCCTATTCATCAGTTGTGAGCCCTGTTTTCCCCTTTCATTCCAAATTTGTTGTGAAGGGTTTCCGTGTTCATTCCAAACTAGTTGTGAATGTTTCACATTTCATTCCAAACAAGTGGGTGAAGGATTTCCCGTTGTCATTCCAAACAAAGTTGGGTGGATGTTTCCATCAATTCCTACGTTGCCGTTGTCAGCCCTTTTTCCCTTATCCTTCCAAACAAACTTGTTAGTGAAATGTTTCCAAGTTCCTTCCACATAAGTTGTGAATGTTTCCATTTCCATTCCAACTAGTTGTAAATGTTTTCCATGTCACTCCAAACAAGTTGTGAATGTCTCCATTTCGTGCCACACAAGTTGTGAATCTTTCCAATTTCATTTCCAAACAAGTTTTGAATGTTTTCATTTCTATCGAAACAAGTTGTGAACGTTTCCATTTCATTCCAAACTAGTTGTGAGTGTTTCCATTTCATTCTAAACTATTTGTAGATGTTTCCATTTCATTTTAAACTAGTTATGAGTGTTTTCATTTCATTCTAAACAAGTTGTGATTGTTTGCATGCCATTCAAAACAGGTTGTGAAAGTTTTCATTTCATTCTGAACAATTTATGAAAGTTTCCATTTCAATCTTTCCACTTGACTCTAAACTAATTTTGAATGTTTTCATTTGCTTTGGAACTAGTTGTGAATGTTTTTATTTCATTCTAATCCAATTGTGATTGTTTTCACTCCATGTGAATGTTCCACTTTATTTGAAACAAGTTATGAATGTTTCCAATCTAAACAAGTTATAAATGTTTCTATTATGTTCAAAACAAGTTATGAAAGTTTCCATTTCATTCTAGACAGGTTGTGAAAGTTTCCATTTGAATATAAACAAGTTGAAATTTTTTCCATTTGATTCTAAACAAGTTGTGAGTGTTTCCGTTTGATTCTAAGCAAGCTGTGAGTGTTTTCATTCCAAATAAGTTGTGAATGTTTCCGTTCCAATCTAAACATGTTGTGAATGTTTCTTTTTCATTTTAACACAAGTTGTAAACCTTTCTATCATAAACAAGTTGTGATTATTTCCATTTCAATCTAAACAGGTTATGAATGTTTCCATTTCTTTCCAAACTAGTTGTGAATGTTTCCATTTCATTCCAAACTTGTTGTGAATGTTTCCATTTCATTCCAAACATGTTGTGAATGTTTCCATTTCATTCCAAACTTGTTGTGAATGTTTCCGTTTCATTCCAAACTAGTTGTGAATGTTTCCATTTCTTTCCAAACTAGTTGTGAATGTTTCCATTTCATTCCAAACAAGTTGTGAATGTTTCCATTTCATTCCAAACAAGTTGTGAATGTTTCCATTTCATTCCAAACTAGTTGTGAATGTTTCCATTTCATTCCAAACTAGTTGTAAATGTTTCCATTTCTTTCCAAACTAGTTGTGAATGTTTCCATTTCATTCCAAACAAGTTGTGAATGTTTCCATTTCATTCCAAACAAGTTGTGAATGTTTCCATTTCATTCTGAACAAGTTTTGAATGTTTCCAATTTGTTCTAAAGAAATCATGAATGTTTCCATTCCAAATAGGTTGTGAATGTCTCCATTCCAAACAAGTTGTGAATTTTTTCATTTCATTCCAAAGAAGTTCTGAATGTTGCAATTTCATTCTAAACAAGTTGTGATGGATTCCATTGCATTGTAAATAGGCTGTGAATGTTTCCATTTCGCCCTAAATAAGTTGTGAATATTTTCATATCCTTCTAAACAAGTTGTGAATATTTTTGTTTCACTCCAAACTAGTTGTGAATGTTTCCATTTCATTCCAAACAAGTTGTGAATGTTTCCATTTCATTCCAAACTAGTTGTGAATGTTTCCATTTCATTCCAAACTAGTTGTGAATGTTTTCCATTTCATTCCAAATAAGTTGTCAATGTTTCCATTTCATTCCAAACAAGTTGTGAATGTTTCCATTTCAGTCTAAACAAGTTGTGAATGTTTCCATTCCAAATAAGTTCAGAATGTTTCCTTTTCATTCTAAACTGGTTGTGAATGTTTTCATTTCATTCTAAACAAGCTACCAATGTTTCGATTTCATTCCAAATAGGTTATGAATGTTTTTCATTTTATTCTAAATTGGTTGTGAATATTTCCAATTCAATTTGAATAGGTTGTGAATGTTGTCATTTCATTCTAAACAAGTTGTCAATGTTTCCAAACAAGTTCAATTCCAAACAAGTTGTGAATGTTTCCATTTCATTCCAAACTAGTTGTGAATGTTTCCATTTCATTCCAAACAAGTTGTGAATGTTTCCATTTCATTCCAAACAAGTTGTGAATGTTTCCATTTCATTCCACACAAGTTGTGAATGTTTCCATTTCTTCCAAACAAGTTGTGAATGTTTCCATTTCATTCCAAACAAGTTGTGAATGTTTCCATTTCATTCCAAACTAGTTGTGAATGTTTCCATTTGTTTCCAAACAAGTTGTGAATGTTTCCATTTCATTCCAAACTAGTTGTGAATGTTTCCATTTCATTCCAAACAAGTTGTGAATGTTTCCATTTCATTCCAAACTAAGTTGTGAATGTTTCCATTTCATTCCAAACAAGTTGTGAATGTTTCCATTTCACACCAAACAAGTTGTGAATGTTTCCATTTCATTCCAAACTAGTTGTGAATGTTTCCATTTCATTCCAAACTAGTTGTGAATGTTTCCATTCATTCCAAACATGTTGTGAATGTTTCCATTTCATTCCAAACAAGTTGTGAATGTTTCCATTTCATTGCAAAATAGGTTGTGAATGTTTTCATTTCATTACAAACAAGTTGTGAATGTTTCCATTTCATTTTCTAAACAAGTTGTGAATGTTTTCATTTCATTCTAACAAGTTAGTGAATGTTTCCATTTCATTCCAAACTAGTTAGTGAATGTTTCCATTTCATTCTAAACTAGTTATGAATGTTTTCCATTTCATTCTAAACAAGTTATGAATGTTTGCATTTCATTCTAAACAAGTTGTGAATGTTTTTACATTTCATTCTAAAGAAGTTGTGAATGTTTCCATTTCATTCCAAGCATAGTTGTGAATAGTTTCCATTTCATTCTAAACAAGTTGTGAATGTTTCCATTTCACATTCCAAACTAGTTGTGAATGTTTCCATTTCATTCCAAACAAGTTGTGAATGTTTCCATTTCATTCCAAACTAGTTGTGAATGTTTCCATTTCATTCCAAACAAGTTGTGAATGTTTCCAATTCTTTCCAAACAAGTTGTGAATGTTTCCATTTCATTCCAAACAAGTTGTGAATGTTTCCATTTCATTCCAAACAAGTTGTGAATGTTTCCATTTCATTCCAAACAAGTTGTGAATGTTTCCATTTCATTCATCACTAAAGAAAGTTGTAGATATGTTTCCATTTCCATTCTAAACAAGTTGTGAATGTTTCCCTTTTCCCTTTCCAACAAGTTGTGAATGTTTCCATTTCATTCCAAACAAGTTGTGAATGTTTCCATTTCTTTCCAAACAAGTTATGAATGTTTCCATTTCATTCCAAACAAGTTGTGAATGTTTCCATTTCATTCCAAACAAGTTGTGAATGTTTCCATTTCATTCCAAACAAGTTGTGAATGTTTCCATTTCATTTTAAACTAGTTGTGAATGTTTCCATTTCATTCCAAACAAGTTGTGAATGTTTCCATTTCATTCCAAACAAGTTGTGAATGTTTCCATTTCATTCCAAACAAGTTGTGAATGTTTCCATTTCATTCCAAACTAGTTGTGAATGTTTCCATTTCATTCCAAACAAGTTGTGAATGTTTCCATTTCATTCCAAACAAGTTGTGAATGTTTCCCAAAACATGCTATGATTTTCCAAACACTATAAACAAGTTGTGAATGTTTCCATTTCATTCCAAACTAGTTGTGAATGTTTCCATTTCATTCCAAACAAGTTGTGAATGTTTCCATTTCTCTCCAAACAAGTTGTGAATGTTTCCATTTCATTCCAAACAAGTTGTGAATGTTTCCATTTCATTCCAAACTCAAGTTGTGAATGTTTCCATTTCATTCCAAACAAGTTGTTAATGTTTCCATTTCATTCTAAACTAGTTGTGAATGTTTCCATTTCATTCCAAACAAGTTGTGAATGTTTCCATTTCATTCCAAACAAGTTGTGAATGTTTCCATTTCATTCCAAACAAGTTGTGAATGTTTCCATTTCATTCCAAACAAGTTATTTGTAAATGTTTTTGCATTCCATTCCAAAATTTTTGAATGTTTCCATTTCATTCTAAACAAGTTGTAACCGAATGTTTCCAATTCATTCTAAACTAGTTGTGAATGTTTCCATTTCATTCTAAACAAGTTGTGAATGTTTCCATTTCATTCTAAACAAGTTGTGAATGTTTCCATTTAAAACAAGTTGGGAATGTTTCCATTTCATTCTAAATAAGTTGTGAATGTTTCCATTTCATCATTCTAAACATGTTGTGAATGTTTCCATTTCATTCAAAACTAGTTGTGAATGTTTCCATTCTAAACAAGTTGTGAATGTTTCCATTTCATTGTAAACAAGTTTTGAATGTTTCCATTTCATTCCAAACAAGTTGTGATTGTTTCCATTTCATTCAAACTAGTTATGATTGTGAAATGTTTCCATTCCAAACAAGTTGTGAATGTTTCCATTTCATTCCAAACAAGTTGTGAATGTTTCCATTTCATTCCAAACTAGTTGTGAATGTTTCCATTTCATTTCAAACAGGTTGTGAATGTTTCCATTTCATTCCAAACAAGTTGTGAATGTTTCCATTTCAATCCAAACTAGTTGTGAATGTTTCCATTTCATTCCAAACAAGTTGTGAATGTTTCCATTTCATTCCAAACAAGTTGTGAAAGTTTCCATTTCATTCAAAACAAGTTGTGAATGTTTCCATTCATTCTAAACAAGTTTTCAATGTTTCCATTCCTTTCTAAACAAGTCACAAATGTTTCCATTTTTATTACAAGCAAGTTGTGAATGTTTCCATTTCATTCTAAAGAAGTTGTTAATTTTTCATTTCATTCTAAACAAGTTGTGAATGTTTCCATTTCATTCCAAATAGGTTGTGAACGATTTTATTGATATTCCAAACAATTTTTGAATGTTTCCATTTCATTATAAACAAGTTGTGAGTGTTTCCATTTCAAACAAGTTGTGAATGTTTCAATTTTGTTCTAAACAAGTTGCCAATGTTTTCATTCCATTTTGTGTGAATTGTGAATTTTTTCATTTCAATCTAAACAAGTTGTGAATATTTCCATATCTATTACCACCTCAAAAAAATGGGCAAATTACAAGTGTGTCATAATGGCTAAAAACCATTATATTGTGTAATTCTCACCACAGTGATTGAAGTGTGGGGGTAAAAAGCATGATCAACGCCTCCTTAAAAGTGTTCAAAGTTGGTAACTTGGCCTCCAAGAAAAGCCTTAAGGATTGCTTCTTTGTCAAGCAACCTATTGACTTTCTTCATAAGATTTTGAAAATTTGGGTACTTAATTGCAAAAATTTCGCAAAAGAGCTTTGGAGAGTTATGGGAAGAATGTGAATGATATGAAAGTGCTATTGGAGGACCAAATTGCTCATGGAAGACAACTAAGGAGAAAGAAAACACAAAAGGGCATAAAGAACCTAAGTGTTCTAATGTAGGCCTTAGGATGTGTATGTCTTTGACTTAAGTCAAATAGAGCAATTTGGAGATTTCCCACTTAGGGAGGGGTGGCTATGCCTTGTAAATGGGTCAAAAATGTTGGGCACATGTATACCAATGAGTTTAAGATAAAAAAACATAATTAGTGAGAAAGAAAATGACATAAAGCAAGGTTAAACTTGTTTAAGTGTGTTTTGTGCCCTTAAGCCAATTTAAGCCCATTTAAGCCCGTTTAAATGGCCAATTCACTTATCTTTCTCCCATTTTTGGCCTCCTCTAGCCCAAGAACACAACCACACTTCCTCGATAGCCACCATATCTCTAAGATTGAAATTGAAGGCAAAAGGAAGCAATTGGAAGCAAACTAGAGCTATTGCTTGAGTACTTCAAGGATCAAGCTTCAAATTTGGCCTAACCATTTTGGTAAGGGTTCTCTTGCTCTCATGGGTTGTTTTCTATATTTTCAAGCAACCATGGAGCTAGGGCTAAGCTTCAAAGAGAGCCATGAGCTTGATGGACCAAGCTTAGTGAGGGGAGTGCACTTATTGAAGGTTTTGTGACCTAGTGTTAAGTACATAATGATGGCAATGAAGTGAGGGTTTTGAGAGCCCAAAGTTAGTACTAACTAGTGTTAAAATCCTCTTTAGACCAAGCATTAGCTTGAGTGACTGCCACAGTGATTTATTTATGTTTATTGCATGTTTTATGGACTAACCTATGGTTTATGTTGCTGCCGCATTTCATGTGTTTGTTGGTTATGAATGGCTGCTGCATTTGGTTACTGTATCTTGTATATATGCATTATGGTTTTGTGTTTTAGTGTCTATGGATGCAGGTTTTAATGATGGTTACATTGCCTATTGAATCCAAGTGGTACCATTACTAAGTTTCTCAATGAAACTTACTGCCCTCAATTTTGTCATTTCAGGTCCAGCTGAAAGATCACCTTCAAACTAACCTTTTTGGTTTGAGTTTTGATATTAAATTTCATGTACATGAACTTTCATGTGTCTACTCATGGTCTAGAAATTTGGTGATTTTAGGAGCACATTTGGTATTTTTGGTGGGGGTGCTTACTATGTTATGCAACAGCTGTCCAACATCCTGTTCTGGAGTCCACTGTGTCTTAGGCACTCCTATAACTTAAGGTGTGTATTTAGCTAAGTTAAGACCTTTTTCTAGTGCATGCATGCATGTACATGCAGTGTATGTAAAATGAGACAAGTACATGAGCAATTGGGCAATGTTTTGGCTATGTATGTGGTGTGGTGCAAAGCTACCTATGTGTGAATGATAGGCTGTTTACTTGTAAATTCTGTTTTGGCCACATAATGTTTCTAGATGCAAGAGAATATATTTCACATGTGTATTAGACATGTATGGGATAGCCTTGGAGGGCTCACCCCTTGTGAATGAAGTGTTTGCACACTTATGAAATTTTGTATGGGCAAAATGGTCATGAAGTGACTAGAATTTTGACTCTGCACTTAAAACGTTGTGTCTCCCTGTGTAGAATGAATCATTGTATGAAATTTTGATCACACCTAGAGCACATCTAGAACTTAAACTGGAATTTATAATTTCTGGATTTAAAACCCTATAGACAAAGATATGATGTTGCAAAGTTGGCTAAGTTCCTGTTCATTTGGTTAGAATTTTGAAGCCAACTTCAAAAATCCATAACTTGGTCCATAGGTGGGCTATTGATGTAAAAAAAAATTTCTTGGTTTGGTCTAAGTCTCCACTTGATAATGGAGCAAATAAACTAGGGTAAGTGGCTTGTATGATACATTTTATTTGAGGAAGTTACAGGTGCAGTGGCTGGTCACTAGAACTTAACAAGATTGCCTAATGTGTGGTAGCCAAAATTAAGACTTGTGCTAGTGTTTTCTTTCTTTGCTACAATGGTGTGCATGAAATGTGAATATGTGTGTGATGATTGAACCAATATGCATGTATTTACATAGTGCTGAAGAGGTCCATTTGGGTATGCACACTAAGGGTAGTGTTCTGATGGCCTACGTAACATTACCAATCCTAGGAGTCTAAATGCACAATTTTGACACCATAATTGGACTACCCTAGAGTAGGTAACAATATCATTCCAAACTAGTTGTGAACGTGTCAATTTCATTTAAAATAAGTTGTGAATGTTTCCATTCCAAAGCAAGTTGTGAATGTTTCTATTTCAATCTAGACAGGTTGTGAATGTTTCTATTTGAGCCTAAACAAGTTGTAAACGTTTCCATGTTATTCTAAACAAGTTGCAATTATTTCCATTCCATTCTAAACAATTAGTGAATCTTTTCATTTAATTCTAAACAAGCTCTGATTATTTCCATTTCATTCAACACAAGCTGTGCACATTTCCATTTTATTCTAAGCAAGTCATGAAAGTTACTAGTAACTAGTGAATAGTATTTTAGTGGTAGACAAGATTTGATTAGTAATCATTGTTGTCTCCCACAATTTGGCTTAGTATGGCACTAGTCACCTTAAAAACTTGCATGGCCGAATATGCCAACTTTAAGTTTGTAGTTTTAGTTGTACCACTCATCTAAGTGTACAATTTGATCCCCTTTCTCTGTTTTCTATCAGCTTTCCCATAGTCCAGTTTCCATGTGCAATTAAGGTCTGAAAGTTTCCAGTTTTGCACATAGATCACTGTACTAGTTTCCATAGTTCCCCTCACTCTTCCTTTTTGTTTTTCTTTGTTTTCCTTTGTTCTCCTTGGCCTAAGCCAAGCACTTAGGAGGTGAGCCTAACAATTCCTCCCTCCTTAAAGAATTTGGTCCTCCAAATTCTTCACTAACTTAAGGTACAGCTGAGGGTATTTAGAGGCAATTTCCTGTTCCACTTCCCAGGTTGCCTCCTCTGGAGTGTGGTTACTCCACTGCACCTTAATCATAGAAATCCACCTACTTCTTAACTTCCTGGTATCTCTGGCTAGTAACTAGATTGACACCTCTTCATAAGTAAGGTTGGGTGCCACAATCACAAGTTGTAGGTGTTTCTATCTACTTGTAACTTGGAACATACTTTTTGAGCAAACTCACATGGAACACATTGTGTATGTTTCCAAGTTCTGGTGGGAAGTCCAGCTGATATGCCACATTTCCCACTTTGGCCAGTATCTGGTATGGCCCAACATATCTGGGTGCTAGTTTCCCCTTTTTCCCAAATCTGATTACTCCTTTCATTGGAGAAACCTTTAACCACACCCAATCTCCTTCCTAGAATTCCAGGTCCCTTTCTCCTTTTCAAGTTTGCATAGGCTTGCTGCCTATCATTGGCAGTTTTGATCCTAGCTTGGATCAGTTTAATCTTCTCAGTAGTTTACTTGATAATGTCTAGCCCTAATTCTAACTTATCTTCTGGCTGATGCCAGCAGTAAGGAGTAACACATCTCCTGCCATATAAGGCCTCGTATGGAGCCATCCCTATCACTGGATGATAGCCATTATTATAGGAAAACTCTATCAATGGGAGATGAACATCCCATTCACCCTGGAAGTCAATTACACAGCATCTCAGCATGTCTTCCAGAGTCTGTATAGTTCTCTCTATTTGTCCATCAGTCTGAGGATGGTAGGCAGAACTAAACTTGAGCTTGGTGCCCAATGCCTGATGCAGGGATTTCCAGAACCTAGAGACAAATCTAGGATCCCTGTCTGATACTATGTCATCAGGTATTCCATGTAATCTTACTACTTCTCTTATATATAGTTATGCCAATTTGTCCAAAGAATCAGTAAGATTCATGGGAAGAAAATGGGCTGCCTTGGTCAATCTATCCACAATGACCCAAATGGCATTATGCCTCCTCCTTGTCAGTGGCATACCCACTATAAAATCCATAGAGATCGATCCCCATTTTCTCTCAGGTATAGGTAAGCCCTGTAGCTTTCCCCCTAGTTTTTTATGCTCCACCTTCACTTGTTGGCATGTTTCACAACTAGCCACAAGTGTATTAATATCCTTCCTCATATAAGGCCACCAAAAATGTGCTCTGAGAGTATGGTAAATCTTTGTGGCCCCTGGGTGTATACCCAGCTTACTAGAGTGAGCTTCCTCCAGTATTTGAATTCTTAGGTTGTCCTTTTCAGGCACATGCAACCTATTCTGGAAATGTAGCACTCCTTGCTTAAAGGAAAAACCTTGAAATAGTTCTCCCTTATTCTTGCCAGAAATCAATTCTAGCTCTTTATCACCAGCTTGAGCTTTCCTAATAAGCTCTTTCCATTCTGGTGTAATAGTGAGTACTTTCAACTGCTCACCTTCCTTAGCTAACCATTGGTTTGCTAGGGGAGTAATATTCAGGCTTTCTGCCTTATGTTCAACCTCACCACCTTTGAGTATTCCAGTATAGTTTCTACTCAAGGCATCTGCCACTACATTGGCTTTTCCAGCTGTGTATTCAATTACACAGTCAAAATCTTTCAAATATTCCAACCACCTTCTTTGTCTCATGTTCAAATCCTTTTGAGTAAAAAGGTACTTGAGACTTTTGTGGTCTGTAAATACTTGGAATCTATTACCAAGAAGATAATGCCTCCATTGCTTGAGGGCAAATACCACTGCTGCCAGTTCCAGGTCATGCACTGGATATTTCTTTTCATGTGGTCTCAACTGTCTAGACCCAAAAGCAATTGCTTGCTTTTCTTGCATCAAAACACAGCCTAGTCCTACATGAGAGGCATCTGTAAACACCTCATATTCCTTTTCAGGGTCAGGCAGGATTAGTATAGGAGCTGTAGTCAGCCTCCTCTTTACCTCTTGAAAGCTTTCCTCACACTTGGTTTCCCAGACAAATTTCTGGTTCTTTCTAGTTAACTGAGTCATAGGAGCTGCTAAAACAGAAAACTTTGGCACAAATCTTCTGTAATAGCCAGCTAACCCCAGGAAGCTTCTGACTTCCTTTACACACTGGGGCTGCTTCCAATCAAGGATTGATCTTACCTTTTCAGGATCTACAGCCAATCCTTGATCATTTATTATATGACCCAAAAATCCAATTTCTTTTGTCCAAAATTTACATTTACTCAGCTTTCCATAAAGCTGATGTTCTTGGAGCAAGCCAAGCACTACTTTAAGGTGTTCTTTATGAGTTTCCTCATCCTTGGAATATACCAAGATATCATCAATAAACACCACCACAAAGTGGTCTAGGTGTGCCCTGAACACCCTCTGCATTAAGTCCATAAAGAATGCAGGTGCATTAGTGAGCCCAAATGGCATCACTGTGTACTCAAAATGTCCATACCTAGTCCTGAAAGCAGTCTTAGGTATGTCCTCCTCCCTTACCCTTAGCTGGAAATATCCAGACCTCAAATCAATCTTGGAGAACACTTTTGCTCCTTTTAATTGATCAAACAAATCCTCTATCCTTGGAAGAGGATACTTATTCTTTATGGTCAATGCATTTAATTTTCTGTAGTCTATACAGAGCCTAAGGGTTCCATCCTTCTTTTTCACAAACAGCACAGGTGCTCCCCAAGGAGACACACTGGGTCTAATGAACCCTTTTTCTATTAATTCATCCAACTGCTTCCTGAGTTCTACCATCTCAGGCACTGCCATTCTATAAGGAGCAGTAGATACTGGTGCTGCTCCTGGTACCAGCTTAATTTCAAATTCCACCTCTCTCAAGGGTGGCAAACCAGGTAAGTCTGTGGGAAAGACCCCTGGGAAATCTTGAACTATGGGTATTTTCCTAAGTTCATCTGATGCTTCCTAGTCATTAAATCCCAGGTACTCCTGTTCAGTTTATGGAGTTATCATCTCCAGTACCCTTATATGACAATCCCTAGCCAACTCTAAGGACTTGTCTAGCTCAAATGGTATTTCACCAGGCATTATCAATTGTCTGGCCTAACAATCAATAACTACTTTATTTTCCCCTAACCAGTTCATGCCTAAGATCACATCATAGCCATGTGTCTCTAGCACTATGAGATTCGTTCTCAGTTTCAGCTTGCCTATCCATAACTCACAGTTTTCAACCATGTAATAAGCAAACAAGACCTCATTGCCAGCAGTTTTCACCAAGTACATGTTGGTCATATATTTTACTTCTAGATTCATGGCCTTAACCAAGCTATTAGATACTACAGACAATGAAGCTCCAGTATCAAACAGAACAGATACTAACTGGCCATTAAGGTAAATTGTACCTTTCAAGGCCCTTCTGCTAGTCTTGTGCTGACTAGTTTCCCTTCCATTGCCCTTGGCCTCGGGTGTTTCTTGTTCTTTCCTGGAAGATTCCAGTTGAAACACCATTCCTGGAAGTGTACTAGGCCTTCTCTGCTCCTGAGGTACTCTTGGTGCTGGCCTCCCAACTTGGGCTAGCCCCTGAGTCCTCAGTTGGGGCATAGGCATTTGCCCCTTAGGTCCTCTGGGAGTAAAATTTCCCAGCGACTTCTAGCCACTTTCACCCCTCTTTGGGTAATCTTTCACCCAGTGGTCTGGGGTTCCACACCTATGGCACCCTGTGGAAGCTTTAAAACATGGCTCATTGCCATGAAACTTTCCACATGTGTTGCACTGAGGACCATACTGTTGTGGCTGTAGTCCTATTTCCTTCTTGTTTTCTTTCCTGCTCCCACCTGCATCTTTCTCATCTCTCGGCCTTTTTGATGTTTGTCCTTTCTTTGTTCCACTTCCACTTCCAGGCCCACTTTTGAATTGTTCCTGGAATTTCTGCTCCAGAGCCAGTGCACTCTGCATGACTGTGTAGTAGTCTCTGGCTCCAATTTGTCTGAGGATTTGTCTCAGCTCAGGTCTTAGACCCCTAATGAACCTCTTGGTTCTCAGCTCCTCCTGTCCTTCATACTGTGGAGCATATCTGATTAAACTATTGAACCTCTGCTTATACTCTAGCACATTAATGTTCCCCTGCTCCAACTGGTCAAATTCAACTTGCTTTTGGTCTTTCTGTGCCTCACTAACATACTGCTGACAAAAGACCCTAAGAAAATCAGCCCACCTCATAGACCTCCTCCTGTCTGGATGTCTCCTTTGGTTCCTCTCCTGATAGCTCCTTTGCACTGCCCTCCACTAGAGTTCAGCATTTCCTTCTAGCCTGAAAGTGGCTAGCAGTACTCTTTGTGCGGAAGTGACCTCCATCCTCTCCAATACCTTCTCTATCTGATATACCCAGAACTCTACCTCCTCTGGGTCACATCCTCCTCTGAAGACTGGAGGTTTCAGTGCCAGGAACCCCTCCAACCGGCCCTCCTTTAGTCCTCATCTACCATGCCTTCTTTTATTCTCTTCTCTACTACTGGATTTACCCCTGGATGATCTGCTTGATCTCCTCCTCATTGTGGTCTCCTCAGTAGAGGGTTCAGTCCCTCTGGAGTATATATATGCATCTCTCTCTTCAATGTCAGGGCTGTCATCCTCCTCTTCCTCCTAATTCTAGGCTCCTGCCTCACTTCTGATCTCATTCTCCTGGCCCTTGGGTGCCTTCTTTCCTCATCTGCTTCTTCCTCTTCTTGATTACCTCCAGCCCTGCTGGACTGGTCATAACCTACTGGCTCTTTGCCAGGCCTCCTTCTTCTCCTTCTCCCTTCTACTTCTGCTGGTTCTAACTCTTCCTGATTCTGGGCTTGGCCTCTAGCCAAGGATTGCATTCCCAGCACAAGTTGAGCCACAGTGGCATGTAGTGACTCCATCATCACTTCCATTCTCTCCTGTCTGTCTCTACTAGGTCCAGGTGCTTGGTACCTGGCAGTGGGTTCTTCAGCCCCAATATATTCCATTTCTTCAGCCTGAGTTTCAGGCACATTTTCTTGCAAGCCCTCAGCATCATGGGCTGCAGTATCTTTTTCCTGTCTCAGGGAATCCCTGTCCCTGCCTCTAGTCCTCATCCTGCACTTTCAATTGCAGATATTCACATATATCCAAAATAATGCAAGTCTTATATAAGTTAGACCTAAAGGAGCACTGTCTAGGCTAAGCTCTGATCATAGTAACATCCAGGCTCTTATACCAAACAAAGCCTGTCACACCTCACTCAGGCCCTGGCCTATAAGTTTCTAAATTAACTCACAAGCCCAACTCCAAAATTAAGTTTCTAGCATTCAGCGAAGCAAGCCATGGCAACATTAAGTCTTATTTTCTTAAGTTGAGAGGCCTGGGAGGTGGCCCAGGTGGCTTTAAACAATTTCAATAGACTCTTGCAGCAGAGGCAAGGCCCAATACCACTAACTTGCACAACAAGCAAGACTTTATTTGATTACTTGCATAACAAGCAAGGCAACACTTAATGGGATTGTAAGTGCATAATTGGTGTGCAATCAAGTGTACTACTTATATGACAATAAAAGGCCCACAGAAGGTATTTTGTTTGAAAACCCAATGCAAAATGCATATGATCTTCTCGGCCTACAAGGTTACTCAGGGAGATTCATAATACTTATTCACATAAAAGTGCCAAACATTGGCCCAAAACATTCAACATCCAGGTACAGGCATATTGCCATCCATAAGTCATGCATAACTTGGCATACAAACCCAACAAAACCAACACAAGTCTAGGCACCAAGGACTACATATATGTACACAAAAGAGTAGTCTACCTAGTGTCCAACATGGCTACATGCCATGAATCCCAAAAGCTAAACATGCCAAGTTATTACATACCAAGACCACTAGTGGTCAAACATAACCTTAAGTATGCCATACAAAAGTACACACTACAGCACCAACCCAATAGCCTGATTCATTGTCAAGAAAGAAAATACTATGATCAAAGCCACAGTCCAAGTATCCATAGCCCTCCTAGACAAGTCTCCAACTTCAGCCTGCAAACTTAGCTCATAAGTCTTGGCCAATCATATATATAAGACTTGTAATGAACCTAAAATGATAAGCCAAGCACACATTGGCACATACCTTGGAAACTAAGCAAATTAGTGCAAAACACAAGCAACAAGCAAGCTAGCACTACTCAGGCCGAATATCCTTGCCTTAAATAAAAGAATAGGCAGTGAGTATAACTCAGTAGGATTCACTTAGATACATATACAACTCCAAAAATGAGTCTATTTAGTTAAGCTGAGTATACACTCAAGCTTAACCTCCCAATAGCTAGCTTTATGTGCAAAACAAACACAAAGACAAGAAAACCAAGCATACACATATACATGATAATTAACCATAGCAAATAATCCATAATACCATAAGTGGGGTTAGCAAGCACATGGAAACATCAAAGCACACAAGTACACACACACACTCCACATGTTTGCTCTTGGCCATCATGAACCATACATGTACCTATGTGCACAATGCACACAAATTACCACCTTTCAACATACTTCCACTTAGAGCTCCAAAATGCCAAGCAAATAGGCCACATTTACTTGCATTTCTAGTACATGTACATTAGTTAATTAGCTAATCAACAATTCAACCAAGTGAAAACTTAATAGCCCATCAAGCAACTAAGGTCATTTGGCAAATTTTAACCATCACTTAGTCACTCTAAACACTTGAACCATGGTAATTATTACCAAGCAATATCAAGTGCCAGTGAACCCTACCTCAAGAGCTTTCGGTTTCAAGCCAACCTTCCAATATCCAAGTGTTCTTCACACACAATGCCTACCACAACAAACAGTAGGCATCAACAACACAAACTCATGGATTAACTACCATGTTTTCAATGAAGAACACTACAATACACAAACTTAAGCTCTCGGTCACAATGCCCATTTCCACATATTTGTGTTATCCATCACACTAACTCATTACATGCTCATCTAATCACCAATGAACATCACTCATGGCATCATTACCATGTAACCAAGTGAAGTACACTCAAATACACTAATCTAAGCTTTCGGCCAAATTTTTCCCATTTCACACAATAGTGTTCTTTACCAAGCTAGCCCATTACATAAACACGTAATCATCAATGATCATTATTCATGGCACTAATACCATGTAATCAAGTGATAAACACCAAATTACACTACTTCAAGCCCTCGGCCATAATGCCCATTGCCAAACACTAATGTTCTTCACCCATCCAATCCAACATACCATCACCTAAACATCATTAATCAATGTTCATGGCACCATTACCATGCAATTAGATGAAGAACATAGGATTACCTCAAAATGAGCTTCTCGGCCAAAAGCTAACTTGCACTCATTGATGTTCCTTGCTCAAAATAGCCTAGCATAAGATCACATAGGCACCAATTAACCTTAATCATGGACTAATTTCCATGTACACAATGAAGAACATCAAGATTACTCATCCAACACTTTCGGCCAACAAAGAACTTTCAAACCAACACATAGTTTGCTCTAATAGCTTAACCAACTTCAATTAAACTCTTAAACTCCTTGTTCATGGAAGAAATACCATGGAAATCAAGGAAACACAAAAATACCTTGGAATCCTAGCTTGATTTGTCTCGGCCCTTCAACAAAACTAAAGAACAAAGCTTGATTCCAGGTAATCCAAGGCCGAAACAAGCATTCCAAGCTTAAATCCTTCAAGTGCTCTCAAGATTTGCTTGATTTTAAGACTAATTTCTAAGAAAGAGCTCAAGAACACTCTCGGCCAAATGAAAGCAAGGAAGCCCGAAAATGAACCAAATGGCCTTTGACTAGTTTCGGCCGAAAGACATATGTGAAATGGTTAGCCAAATGCTAACTTTTGCCTTCCAATTCTTTGCATGGTGCAAAGTAGCCTTCAATTCCTCATGTCCACAATGCCGCCACTAAAACTTGTGTCTAATATGTCATTCAAGTCACTCCTTGGCCCATAATGCCAAGCATAACACAACACAAGTACCAAGGCATTATAATCACCCTTGTATAACTGGCCATATAACTAGACAAACAACCAGTTAGTTTAACTAGTAACTAGTGAATAGTACTTTAGTGGTAGACAAGATTTGATTAGTAATCATTGTTGTCTCCCACAATTTGGCTTAGTATGGCACTAGTCACCTTAAAAACTTGCATGGCCGAATATGCCAACTTTAAGTTTGTAGTTTTAATTGTACCACTCATCTAAGTGTACAATTTGATCCCCTTTCTCTGTTTTCTGTCAGCTTTCCCATAGTCCAGTTTCCATGTGCAGTTAAGGTCTGAAAGTTTTCAGTTTTGCACATAGATCACTGTACTAGTTTCCATAGTTCCCCTCACTCTTCCTTTTTATTTTTCCTTGTTTTCCTTTGTTCTCCTTGGCCTAAGCCAAGAACTTAGGAGGTGCTTAACAATGGACTCGAGGATTGCTTTCTGGGCGGGGGCATTAGCTACTATATGTATGAATGCTCATGCATGTTGCTATGTGTAGTTAACTCATATAAATGTTGATTTGTATGCTTTGACTGCTCTACTTGTTTTATGTGAAAAATTGTGGCCACATTAACATTTCATGGTTTTAAATAGCCCGTCAAAGCATAAAGAGCATGCATATTGCAATTCTAGGATAATCAACTAGTGACATGGATTTAATCCGCGCACATATCAATGAGTACCAACTGCAATCTGCCGTGAGACCAAGTTCTCACAGGTGTCCTGGGCAGGGGCCAGGGACGGCCGTGTCAGTTTTTGGTATCAGAGCCTAAGGTTTTCATTTCATAGGTATTGGAGGCTAAGACTGAGATCTAGGTTGGATGTCCATGTGCTAGGAAAGTTAGTACTGACCAACATCTGGGGGATGTTGTCTGGCTTTGGTTGCAGGTTGCTATGGTTGACACTAGGTCTGGAGGTGTAAGGGGAACTAGGGAACCTGGAGAAGGTTCTAGTGACCCAGTATTGGCAAGGCTGGATGAGATGTCCAGAGTATTACAGGGGTTAACTGAGACCATGACTTTGATGGCACAGAACATGACTACGATCATGACTGAGATGTTCAGAGATTATGAGGACAGAGAAGAGGTCCAGGAAGGAAATGATCCATATCAGGGTCAGGAGAGGCATGCTGAACCACAACAGATGCCTAGAGCTCATGAACAAAGAAATCAAGTTCATGAAGAGGTAGTGGAACCAGAGGTGATGGAGGCCCCAAGGAGGGGAAATACTCCACATCAGATAAAGCTATTGGAGAAGTTTGAGGCTGTTGATCCACCTAGCTTTGATGGGACAGGTGATCCCGATAGAGCAGAGGACTGGTTATCCAGGATGAACAGGTTGTTCTCCTGTGGAGGCTACGAGTCTGAGCAGAGGATGATTTTGGTGCCTTTCTTTCTGAGAGGAAAAGCTAGCTTATGGTAGGATGATGTTATGGAAATGCTTAGGGAAAGTAATGGTACCAGACCAGAGCATAAATAGAAGGTGCTTAAGTGGTCTGACTTTGAGAAGAAGTTCAGACTGGAGTATGTCAGTGAGGCTGCACAGGATCAGAGAAGGGTTCAATTTGAGAACTTAGTGCAGGGAGAAATGTCTGTAAGAGAATATGAGCAGCGCTTTAACTCACTTATTCGCTATGCTCCTTACATGGTCGGTAATGATGAGTTGAAGGCTAAGAAGTTTTGTCAAGGTTTGAAACCAGTGCTCAGAAGGTACATCGCGACAGTGGATGTTAAGAACTATCACCAGGTTGCTCAGAAGGCATTGACCTTAGAGAGGGAGTTTGATGACTCTAGTGCATCGACCAAAAAGATGGAGGTTGTGTCATCCAACCAAGGAAAGAGTGCTGGAAAGAGACCAATGGTTGAGAACTAAGGTCCATCCAAGAGGATTAAGTCCAGGATGTGTCCTAGTTGCAAATGGTTTCATGTTGGGAAACCATGCACTGCGCGGATAGATATCTGTAATATCTATGGCCAGAGAGGACATTGGGCGAAAGAATGCCCTAGGGCTCGATCGAAGCAGGGTCTGCCTAGGAACTTACCCCCTGTACCACTTGCCATAGGAAACCGACCTGGTGTAGCCGCAGTAGTAGTTTAGCCGAGGTATTCACCCTGGCGAGTCAGATCACCAGAGAGCCAGCTGCCGTTCATGGTATGTTTACTTTTCAGAACGGTAATGTTAGAGTGCTTTTTGATATAGGAGCTACTCTTTCAGTGATATCGTCTGCCTTGGTAGATAAGTGTAAATTGCAACGAGAAATCTCAAATGAGTTGAGATTCATGAGGACTGCAGGGAGAGGTTTTATTGTAACCAATGAAGTGGTTACTAGGTATCCCTTGCAGTTAGAGGACCAAGATTTCTGCTGTGAGTTGTCGGTAATAGAACTGAGGTCTTATGACCTAGTGCTGGGAATAGATTGGCTAAGTAAACATAAGGCGCAAATTAACTGTGCGAATCACTCAGTCGACATAACCGATGCTCTAGGAGCTAGAGTGACTTGCACAGGAGGTTTAGCATCTAGTGCTAAGAGTTTGCACCTTAGACTTATGGATACCATCCCCGTAGTTATGGAGGAAGAGTATTACTCATTGAATGGGGTGGCCATAGAGGAGGAACTTAAAAAGATTCTGGTAGCCAATCAGTTTCCTGAGGTGTTTCCAGTAGAGTTACCTGGGTTACCACCCAAGAGAGAGACTGAGTTTACCATTCGTCTCCAGACAGGGGTTGAACCTATTTCGGTTCCACCTTATAGGATGTCAGCTCCTGAGATGGATGAGTTAAAGAAGCAGTTGGAAGAACTGCTAGAGAAGGGCTTTATAAGGCCTAGTGTGTCACCATGGGGAGCCCCGGTGTTGTTTGTAAAGAAAAAGGATGGAACTTTTAGATTGTGCATCGACTATAGAAAGTTGAATGTAGTGACAATCAAGAATAAGTATCCGCTTCCTAGGATCGATGATCTGTTTGACAGACTCAGAGGAGCGAGGGTGTTTTCTAGGATTGACCTCCGTTCTGGATATTTTCATATTAGAGTTAAGGAGGAAGATATCCCGAAAACTGCCTTCAGGACGAGGTATGGACACTATGAGTATACAGTTATGCCTTTCGGTGTAACGAATGCTCTAGCGGTGTTCATGGAAGCAATGAATCGGATCTTTAAGCCATTTTTAGATCAGTTTGTTGAGGTTTTCATTGACGACATTCTGATATATTCATAGTCTGCGGCAGAGCATGAGGAGCACCTTAGGGCAGTTTTGCAAGTGCTGAAGGATAATCAGTACTATGCAAAGTTGTCTAAGTGTGAGTTTTGGTCCGAAAGGATTCAATTTCTGGGCCATATTATTAGTGCTCAAGGGTTGTCAATTGACCCTGAAAAAGTTCAGGCAGTAGTTGAGTGGAAAAGGCCAACTACAGTTACAGAAGTTCGGAGTTTTTTGGGCTTGGCAGGCTACTATAGGCAATTCATAGGGAAATTCTCTGCGATAGCTACACCTTTGACAGCCTTGACCAAGAAACTCAGAAATTTGAATGGACACAGAAATGTGAGGAGGCTTACATGAAGTTGAAGGAAAAGTTGACTAATGCACCAATACTTGTCTTACCGGATCAGAACAAGGCTTTTACAGTGTATACTGATGCTTCAGGTTCTGGTTTGGGTTGTGTATTGATGCAGGATAGTCAGGTTATTGCATATGGTTCGAGACAACTAAGACCTAATGAGTTAAGTTACCCGGTCCATGATCTCGAACTAGCAGTAATAATCTTTGCATTGAAATTGTGGAGGCATTATTTTATGGGGAGATCGTTTAGAATCTTTACTGAACATAAAAGTTTGAAGTATTTATTTACTCAGAAAGATCTGAACATGAGGCAACGGCAATGGATTGAGTATATCAAGGATTATGATTGCTCAATCGAGTATTGTGCTGGAAAAGGGAATGTAGTAGCGGACGCATTAAGCAGGAAGTACACGGGAGTGATCCTATCTAAGGATCAGGCTACGAGTTCCTCTGAAGGAACAATAGGGGATTCTTTATTAGTTTTGCATGAGTTATGGCAAGACCGAGAGAAGTCCCTAGTCTACACTCTAGAAGTTCAGGCAGCTTGGTTAGTCAGAGTCAAAGAAGCTCAGATGAAGGATCCGTTACTGAAGAAGGTTTCAGGTGAAGCTAAGTCTAGTACTGCAAAGAAGGAGTTTAGATACAGGGATGGAATACTACACTATGGTGATCGACTCTATGTACCAAATGTTGAGGGACTTAGGCAGCAAGTCCTACAAGAGGCACATAGTAGTACTTTGAGTATTCACCCTGGTGTTAGTAAGATGTATCATGATTTGAAGACGCATTTCTGGTGGCCGGGATTAAAGAGGGATGTGGCAAAACATGTGGCAATGTGTTTGACATGCCAAATGGTGAAAACAGAACATCAGAAACTAGCGGGTACACTTCAGAGTTTACCTTTGCCAGTGAGGAAGTGGGGATCCGTTACTATGGATTTCCTAGTTGGGTTACCAAATACCCGGAGTCAACATGATGCAATATGGGTAGTAGTGGACCGACTGACAAAGTCAGCTCACTTCATACCTATAAAGATTTCCTATACTTTGGAAAAGTTGGCTCAGTTGTATCTCAAAGAGATAGTGAGACTCCACGGGATACCAGATCAGATTATATCTGATAGAGATCCACGATTCAAGTCGAGGTTCTGGAATGCTTTCCAGGAGGCATTGGGGAGCAAGGTCAATCTTAGTACTACTTTTCATCCCTGGAGCAATGGCCAGTCTGAGAGAGTGATTCAAACTTTGGAGGACATGCTACGCTTGTGTGCTATTGATTTTAGAGGCGATTGGGATCAACACCTAACACTGATCGAGTTTGCTTACAATAACAGCCATCAAACTGTTATTGGTATGGCACCATATGAGGCTCTGTATGGATGGAGATGTATGACCCCCCATTGTTGGGCAGATTCTGTAGATAAGGTAGTCATTGGTCCAGAGGTCATAGCTGATACCACAGCTAAGATCAAGTTAATCCAGCAAAGGATTAAGGCAGCCAATGATCGGCAAACCAAGTATGCAAACTTGAGGAGAAGAGATTTGAGTTTTGAAGTTGGGGACAAAGTACTTTTGAAAGTGTCTCCAATGAGAGGAGTTAGCCGTTTTGGGCAAAGGGGCAAGTTGGCTCCTAGGTATATTGGACCATATGAGATATTGGAGAAGATAGGCAAAGTTGCTTATCGGTTGGCATTGCCACCTAATTTGTCCCAAGTGCATAATGTGTTCCATGTGAGTCTACTTACAAAATGCACAGTGGAACTGGGACAAATAATTAGTCCTTCAATGATACCCATTCAGGAAGACTTGACCTACGAGGAGAAACCAGTTCAGGTACTTGATAGGCAAGTCAAGAAGTTAACGACTAAGTGGATTCCTATGGTTAAGATCTTATGGTCTACCCATAATGAGGGAGAGGCTACATGGAGACGGAACAGGATATGTTGAAAAGATATCCTGATGTCTTTCCAGAGTTGCAACGGAATTTGGGGGACCAAATTCCAGAAGGAGGGGAGAATGTTATGGACCTCCTAGTAGTCAGCACTACCGAGAGAGGTAAAATGTTCTAAATTAAGTTTAGAACTTTAGTTTCAAGTTTACAAAGCTAGAATAAAGGAGTTACAAAAATTCACTAAGTTCCAAGGAGGTTTAAGCACTAGATGAGGAGCAGGGGCAAAATGGTAATTTTGCATCCTGAGTAACCGGGCGGGGTCTCGAGTGTTTTAAGTTAAGTTTTGTAACTTAACCTTTAACCTTAACTCAAACTTGAAACAATAACAAGAATTAATCAAGAAATGAGCATGTGTTAAAAGATGGGGGTTTATGTGTTTAAGGGTTGTAACTTGGATGGCTTAAGGGGTTGAGTGAGGGTTTAAGAAGGGAAAGGTGGCTAATGGCTGCCATAACCACGTTTTCCCCTCTCAAGCACTCATTTCTCTCTCAATTCAAGCTAGAAATCAAGTGATCTTGATTCCTAGAGTTGCCATCCAAGGATACCAACCAAGAGGAACTTGTTTCAAGCTAGAAAACAAGGTTTGGAGGCTTGGAAGCATGATTTCTCTACTCCCCTGTTTTTGATACGTGGTAAGCATTGTGTTCTTGGTTAATTCTATGTTATTTGAGTGATTTGAGGCTTGGGTTTTGGTTAGAGAGGAAGATTGTGATGTTTGGTGCTTTGGTTTTGATTGGAACTTAGGTGAGGATTTCTTGCACTTGGTTGCTTGAAAAGAGGAGTGATTCTAGCTTGTATCTTGGAGTTGAGGTAAGGGAGTAGTGTTTTTAAGCTTGAACAATGCTTGTGGCTTGAGTTTGTTGTAAGAAATTGATTGAAATTAGCCATAGCATTGAGTATGAGTTTTGGTTGAATTGTGGTGAACTATGAGGTTTGAGGAAGATTTGATGATGTTATAGAGCATCATTAATGGCATTGTGATAGTTGGTTATGTTCCTTGCAACATGAACTATGTGTGTGTGAAGTTTGGTGGCTTTTTATGCATGTTTGATATGTGTACTAAGTAGCCAAAGGTCATAGCAGCAAAATGTGTGCCAATTCTATAGTTTTGCAGATTGGCGATGCATCGCCAAGAGGTACCTATAATTGGCGATGCGTTGCCAATTGGGAAAAGGATCACAGAACGTCGACAACTGTGGCGACGCGTCGCCAAGACAGCATTGGAGACCCGATTTTGTTTTTGGCATAACATTTCGCTGGGGTGTCCGATTGAGGTGATTCAAAGTTCCACGTGAAGCTAAGA
>SMDT01001716.1:0-73891 GCA_005392925.1 Aquilaria sinensis | reverse complement strand
ATATATATTAAAAGTTATTCCACCTTCACACTACATTTTATAAGTTAAAACGTTTACATTATTGTCAATGGACTACATCGTCCTCAATTTCTGTCTCTGATTCACCACTATCAGTATCCCCAAATTCAAATTCATTTTCTTCATCACTCCCTTCAAGGGACACCTCATTGTCGATTCATCATCATGTAGCAAAGTTTCTTCCATGATTGGCATGTCTTCCTCTACTGCTTCCCATACTCTTGTTTCAGCTAAATTGTCGATTGGGTCATCCATAATAATGGGAGACGTGTTCACACCGGCCAATAATTCTTCCTGAAATGCATCTTCAACATCATTTACATTATTATGAACGATGCGTCTAGGTTTTATTTTCAAAACCGCTAACCAACCCGTTTTTTCACGTGACTTTGTTGGGTACGGGGTGTAGTACACTTGATCTGCTTGGGATGCAAGAATGAACGGGTCAAATTTCCCATATCGGCGCCCATCACGAACCTCAACTATACCATATTGTTTATGAACCCGAGTGCCACGATCTGGAGTAGGGTCAAACCAAGCACACCGAAATAATACAACTTTTTTGTGTGGCCAGCCAGGATATTCAAGTTGAATGATTTCTTCTAACACCCCATAAAAATCACATTCAACCTCACTTGATCCTGAAGTCCTTATACATACTCCACTGTTAAATGTTGCTTTGTCGCGACCCCAGTCGCTAATGTGGAACTTGTACCCATTTATGAAGTAAACAGGCCAACTCTCAACACGACGGGATGGCCCGCATGCAACATCCCATAGGAAGCGGTCTGTGATAGTGTTACGCACATCATTCACCTAGTTACACATAGTGATACTATGAATATCTGTTACCCTTCAAAATGCAAAATATGGGGTAAATTTAAGTGTAGAAAACTTACATAGTTTCTAAGCCATGTCTCAAAGTTATTCTCAATGTAGACATCCAGGTCTGACATCTGTATATTGGGTTCATGCATACGCACTTCATCAACAAACAAACTACAAGATATAGAAAGGGGTTGATGGAGCATAAACTTCATAAGTTTAGTATTAAACAAGAAAAATACTATTATTTGATAGAGTTTATAAAGAAAATAGGTGTTATTTCACTTACTCGAGGTACGGCTTCACCTCCTTACAATTCAGTAACACATATGCAGCAGCGACCCTCAATTCATTGTCATCAAGATATCAACATCTTGATACACCATATAAACGACCCGGGTATCTAAAGATAGAGCACACCGATTCATCATATGATCCTTGTCCGCCATCATCATTACAAGGTACTCTAGTTCCCATATGTGGAATATGGGATTCAAAGTAATGAGAGCAAAATATAGAGGTCTCCTCAATTAGATATGCTTCACAAATTGAACCCTCAACATGAGCCTTATTTGATACTTTCATTTTGAGGTCATGCATACAACGCTCAAATTTGTACATCCACCAATATTGGACGGGGCCTCCAACCCTTACTTCGTAAGGTAAGTGCACGGATAAATGTTCCATCGAATCAAAAAAATCGGGTGGAAAAATTCTTTCCAACTTACAAAGTATGACAGGAATATTGGCTTCCAAATCGACCATGTGATTCACATCTAACTCTGGAGCGCATAAATCTCGGAAGAATTGGCTTAACTCGGTCAACGGTTTCCAAATATTTTTAGGAATTGTTTCAAGTGCAATTGGGAGGAGCCTCTGCATCATTACATGACAATAATGGATTTTCATACCAGACATCTGACTTACATTACTGTCAACACACCTCCCAAGGTTCGATGCATATCCATCTGGGAGTCTAAGTGTTTTAACCCAATTCAGCACATCAGATCTCTGATGTCTGTTTAGTGCAAAAGTGGCTTTGGGTTTAAATGCTCGACCGTCGCCTTGAGGAATTAAATTTAGCTCTGATCGACTGCACAGAATCTCAAGGTCCTTACGAGCCTTCACGTTGTCCTTAGTTTTATTGGACACATCCATCACTGTATTCCATATATTGTCAAAAACATTCTTCTCTATATGCATAACATCCAAATTATGGCGGATTAAATTACTCTTCCAATACGGCAACTCCTAGAAAATACTTCATTTTGTCCAATTATGAGTTCTGCCATAACCTGGTATGGTTACAACCTGTCCATTGTGAACTACAGAAGGCAAATGTGAGATACGTTCAAATATTGTTTCAGGCGGTAGACGCTCAGGAGGCAACGATTTCTCAACTTTTCCTTTCTTAAAGGCGACTCTGTTTCTTCTATATGGGTGATCCAACTCGAGAAATTGCCGATGACAATCAAAGAATGAAGTCTTCCTCCCGTGCTCAAGTTGGAAGGCTTTACTAGCATCCATGCAAATAGGGCAAGATAACCTCCCATGAGTCATCCATCCTGACAACATCCCATAAGTCGGGAAGTCATTTATGGTCCACAAAACCGAAGCTCAGAGCTGAAAATTTTGTTTAAGTGAAACATCCCATGTTTCGACCCCATCCTCCCATAGCTGCTTCAATTCATGAATAAGAGGTTGTAAATACACATCAATATTCTGACGTGGACTTCGAGGGCCAGGTATCAATGCGGTTAAAAACATATATGGTTTCTTCATACACATCCACGGAGGCAAATTATACGGAGTAACAATGACAGGCCAACATGAGTACTATTTACCAGAGTTTCCAAAAGGCACAAAGCCATCAGAACAAACTCCAAGACGAACATTTCGGGCATCCGCTGCAAACCACGGGTACGTGGAATCAAAATGTTTCCATGCTTCCCCATCTGAAGGATGTTTTAAAACATTTGGGTCGGAACGATGCTCACAGTGCCACCTCATGTGCTCAGCAGTTGAAAGTGAAGCATATAGTCACTGAAGGCGAGGAGTGAGTGGTAAATAGTGCATAGTCTTTCTTGCTCTATCCTTACCCCTCCCAGCTTTCCTCGGTTTAAACCGAGATTCACCACAAAACTTGCATTGTGAACCATCTTCATCATTATTCCAAAACAACATGCAGTCGTTAACACAAGCATCAATTTTAAGATGGGCAAGACCTAGTTGTGAAACTAATTTCTTCGTCTCATACCAATTGGATGGCATCTTGCTGTCACTTGGCTGTGTCTCTTTCATCAAGGCCGCGATACCATCATAACACCCTCTTGGTATGTGATATTCTGCTTTAAGGTTTAACAAACGAACTGCAGCAGACAGCTCAGAATGCTTATCACATCCATCCCAAAGAGGTGTACTAGCGGAGTACAGTAAATCAGAAAACCGTCTAAAACCTTCATTAGGTTCTTCATCCACTTCAGTGAAATTCTGATGGGAACTTGGTCCCACTGCATCAAATATCATTCGAGCATATGGGTTTACATTTGAACTGTACTCAGCATGCTGATACCAATCACAATTATGAAACAGCTGATGCGGAGGGTCATTAAATAGCTCCCCATGAGCTGTCCAGTTCGTGTAATAAGGCATGAAACCCCATTTGTATAGATGAACTCTAAAGTCATCACAATCCTTAAACCTCAAATTTTTACATCTCCTACACGGGCAACGTATTTTGTTTCCGTTCATATGACCTGGATTACTACAGGCAAATGTTATGAACTGCTCAACCCCTGTCTCCCACTCCTCTTTGTACCCAACTCGACCAGGTAAATAACGACTATTATACATCCAACTACGTTCTTGATCCATGGAGGCCTACCAATGGAAATTATATATTTACCTTTATGACATATACGAAAGCATGAACACATAAAATTAATTTCGTAAATTAAATCATATAAAAAATTAAATCCACGAATCGCATGTATTACTATTACATATAAATATTTTATCCATATAATTACTATTACTACTACTCTTATTATTAACTATTACTTTACTACTACTCTTAGAATAATATTTATTCTTTCAATTATTATATATTTCTTATTAATTAGAATTTTATTTAATTATTATTACTCTGATTGGATTTATTATTACTATAATTATAATAATAATTTATTATTATTATTATTACTATTAGTAGTACTACTACACCTACTATTGTTTATTATTATTATTATTATTATTATATTATTATTATTATTATTATTATTATTCTTATTGGATTTTATTAATTAGTATATAATTATAATAATAATAATAATAATACTAATAATAATAAATACTATTATTCTTTATTATTACTACTACTCTTATAATAATATTTATTGTTACTCAATTATTATATATTATTACTAATATTATTATTATTATAATAATTATTACTATAATTATTCTTATTACTCGTATTTGATTAATTATTAGTATAATTATAATATTTCATTATTAAGTATTATTATTATTACTATTACTTTACTTACTACTCTTAGAATAATATTTATTCTTTCAATTATTATATATTATTATTACTATTTTTATTATAATTATTATTACTCTGATTGGATTTTATTATTACTATAATTATAATAATAATTTATTATTATTATTATTACTGTTTAGTAGTACTACTACACCTACTATTTTTATATATTATTATTATTATTATTATTATTATTATTATTCATTATTATTATTATTATTATTATTATTATTTATTATAATTAGTATAATTGTAATAATAAATAATAATTATTATTACTAATTAACTTATTACTACTTGACTTCTTAAGAATAATATTTATTGTTTCAATTATTATATATTATTACTATTATAATTTATTATTATAATTATTAAATATAATTATTATTACTCGTATTTGATTAATTATTAGTATAATTTACATATAATAATATTATTATTATTATTATTACTATGACTTTACTACTACTCTTAGAATAATTATTTATTCTTTCAAAGTATTATATATTATTACTATTATTATTATTATTGACATATATTATTATTCAAGGTCAAACTTAATCAAATAAACTTATTTAAATAGAAATATTTTGTACCTTTATATTAATTCCAATTCTGAAAACATTGTAAGAATAAATCCAATTAAAACATTGTACGTACTAACCAAAGATATTACCTAAACAATTGACTTCCTTTAACTAAAGATTTGGTAGGTTTTGTTCTGGAAGATATACTAACTAATTTCACACACAAATATAAGACCTAAACAATTTACTTAAAACTAAGGATTTCTCTATTCGGAAAGATACTAACTAATTAGTCACACATAAATATACTACCTAAATTAATTTACTTAAAACGAATTAAGCACCTATTATTTTTAAATATACTAACTAATTTGGACACATAAATATACTAACCTAAAAAACCAAGGAAGCTACTTGACTTAAAACTAAGAGAGGGCCGATTTTTAAGAGAGGACGAACTAATTTTACACAAAAAAACACCTCCATGTACCGAAAAAATGTGGATTATAGAGAAAACGAAGCATTTTCTAAGGGGGGAAGCCCATGTACGAAACGAAGGTGAACAACTTGCAAGGAGACTACCTAAACAATTTAAGGGAGCACTAATTAAGGAGGATTTTTAAATAGAGGAACTAATTTTACACATAAAAATACGACCTAAACAAGGGAGTTAAAACTAAGGACTAACTATTTTTAATTGGACTAACTAATTTCACACAGAAAGATACAACCTAAACAATTTACTTCAAACTAATTATTTATTATTTTTAAAAGATACTAACTAATTTTACACATAAATATACTACCTAAGCAATTTACTTAAAACTAATTATTAACTATTTTTAATTATACTAACTAATTTCACACATAAACATACTACCTAAACAATTTACTTAAAACTAATTATTTTCTATTTTTTAATTAATCCCAAAATTAAGAAAAAAAGTAAGAAAATGGACACAAATGTTAAATTATAATGGGTAACGCAAATACTTCACATCCAACCATCACCAGCTACAAATCACATACCTTTCACATTTTTCAAACAAAAAAACTCACCGAAATAATCTAGATTTAACTATTTTTTGAAAAAAAAATTTAAAATTATGTATTAAACCAACTTACCTCAAATCTGATAGTTTACTTCCTTCAAATGCCTTGAAATAGCTTCAAATCAGCTACAACAAGCAAAATCAAAACCCATTATGAACAAACAACAGCAAAGAACACAAATCCGCGAAAAAAAATGAAAAAAAATCAAAACAAATCCAAACTAACCTACAGATCAACGAAAATGAGACCAGATCCACGTCAAAATAAGCTCCAGGAAGTTGATTAACCCCTTAATCGAACAAATGAAGGTGCTGTGTGTGCGTGTGGGAGGAAGAAGATTGCAGAGAGGAGAGAGACGAGGCTGGTTATGAAATGACGAAGACGACAGGCCTAGGGGGGAATTTAAATTAGAAATTTCCAACGGCCTTAGCCGTTGGAAAAAAATTTGCAAAACGAACCGTTTCATTAAATGATTTTCCAACTGTTCAAACCGTTGGAAGATGTGTGATGCATTAATTGAATTTCCAACAGTTAAAGCCGTTGGAAACATTGCCAAAACAAAAATTATATGCACTTTTTTCCAACGGTTAAAGCCGTTGGAAATAAACCTGAAATTACTTCCAACGGTTAAAGCCATTGGAACAATTTGAGCATAAATTCACCTAAAACCCCTAATTTCCAATGGCTAAAGTGGTTGGAAAAATTATCCACACCGATTTGAAAAAAAACACATAAATTGTAACTCATTTCACACATATTTTCCAACGGCTACAGCCGTTGGAACTATTATATATATAAAATTTGCAAAAAATTCCCATTATTTTCCCCATTTTCCAACAGCTAAAGCCGTTGGAAATACATCTATTTGAATAAAAAGACAATAATTGTAACTCATTTTCACACATATTTTCCAACGGCTATAGCCGTTGGAACTATTATATATATAAAATTTGCAAAAAATTCCCATTATTTTCCCCATTTTCCAACGATTTAGCCGTTGGAAATATTATATATAAAATTTGCAAGAAATCCCATCATTTTCCCCATTTTTCCAACGGCTAAAGCCGTTGGAAATATTATATATATACATCTAAAATTAATGCATTAAAAGTTCCAACTGCTAAGCCGTTGGAAAAAGTTTTGCGTTCCTTCCAACGGTTTTGGCAGTTGGATATTCTCAATTGCCTAGCCGTTGGAAATAATGGCAGTTGGAATCTTAAGTTTTTTTAGTAGTGAAATATCGCCAAAAAATATGACCAAACTATTTGCTCATTATTTGTGACAATGAAAAAAAAAATTGAGTTTCAAAGTTTTGATGAAGATTTGAAAGTGATTGAATAAGATTTTGAATTTGGTACGTTAGTAAAAGTTGTAGAGGAGAGAGCAATAGGAATTGAAAATATGAAAATTTTTTATCGTTGGCTATCATGGCGCATATATAAAAAATTCAATACTTTCAAAATTTTTATATGTTGCAATTCCTATTGCTCTTATTTACGACTTTTAGTTGAACACTGAATCCAAAATCTTGGCCATTCAATTCAAATTGGAATGAATAATATTGGCGAATCCAGGAATTTTACGAAAGGGGTCCAATTACATATAATACTAAATATTTCTTTTATTGTGCATTAGTTAGCCTTTTACTTTTTTCTAACTAAAGTTTCACTTAAATATATTTATATTAATATATATTGAAAAAAAAAAATTAAAAATTTAAAATTTATAATTTATAATCTTTAAAGTTTCATTTTCCTATAAAAATTTTATATTTTTTAATAAATTTTGAAATAAATAAATTTATAAATTAATTGTTGTGTGATATTTTCTATATATTTAAATAGAAAAAAGAGTGGCGAAAAATTTTAAATGTCAAGGTGGAAAAATAGAAGAAAGTTTAGGGGTAAAATTAGACTTTTGTAATTAGAAAATAGTTTGTAGTGAGAGGTAGAAACTGACTTTTTTTTTGCTTTTTTTGAGATAAGAAATCTCATTTGTGTGTCCCATAGATGTTATAAAAATTAAGGGGGTCCATTAAATAAATTAAAGGGTTTAGTTACTAAATTATATACATATTACTAATAATTTTATAAAAAAAAGGTGTGCATGGCCCCTATATTGGACAAATGATTCTGTCACTAATGAACAAGTTTTTGAGTTCCAAAATCTTAGAGAAGATATGAAGGGGATAAGCTTACAAGACTTTGGATTCGATATCTTAGCAAAAGTTGTTGAAGAGAGTAAGAGAAATTGAACTATATAAAATTTGGGATATTTGGAAAGTTTTGTTGCTAGCTGCCACGAATTGTCATTATCGGGCATTTCCCGGCCACTGTCCATAATAGCTAGCAATTAAAGTGTTTTGACAGTTCAATTCCTCTTGTTCTTCTATACAGCTTTACTAAACACCAAACCCATTTTAGCCTATTATCTCAAAATCTTTGCCAAAGCTTTAAAACTTTTTTTTTTTTTATGAAGAGGAGAAAACAGTTTGGTCATGCTTTGTTGTTGTAATTCTTTTTTAGACCCCCAGATTAATTTACTTGTTCATTTTGGCCAATTTTGAATGGTAAAGCTAAAGGAGGATGAATTGTGTAATAAAATGATAATTTCAGGATGAATGATGCAACAATTCATAGTTTAAAGGTGAAAAGCAATATGGTTCATAGATTAGGGAGGTTTCATGCCACCTTCATAAAATTACTCTTATGGAGAAATTTAAAATTTAAATATTATTACAAGAATAATAGAAGATATTTTATAAATAAAAAATATAATAATAGAAGGCATGGAGCCAAAAGACAAAAAGGAAAACAACACGGTTTGCTTCTCAGTAGTAAGGATGGGCATGGAGTTAGCCCCATTCTAGTGGAGCTCTAGTCTAGCCTATTTTGGTAGAGCATGTGTTTTTAGTAATTCATCATTTTTTTAGTGGAGCGGGTTATGATCCATCTATGATATTTTAAAAAGTGGGGTGGATTTGGTGGAGCATAAATTTTGGAAGTCACTTGTGTTTCACTCAAATCACTCCTTACCTTCATTTGTGTTTGTATGTTCATTTGCTCGCCTGTTGGTTCCACAGTTGATGCATTGTTGATCTATTGATACACATTCTTTGTTTACTTAATCTTGGGTCTTTGCTATTATTGGTTACAAGGAAGGTTAATTGCTTAGGGCAAGCCTATGTTAGTGTCTATATTGGCTAGACTTATTGGAGTTATCAAGTCCTTATTTTATTTAACAATTCAACTATAACAGTAATTAACAACTTCATAAACCATCTCATGATCGATCATTGCGTAAGAAAAACATAAACCATTCATAAAACAAGAAATTAATGCAATCATTTTATGAAATTCTAATAATCAATATCATAGTTAACTCAAGTAAAGTGTGAGTAGAAAACAAGTAAGGTATACAGGATGTCACTTATCTTGTTCCGATCGTAAAATCAATCCAATGATCATTTAAGTTCAAGAACTTAATAAAAAAAGTAAAAACTATTATCAGATCTTAATTTAATCTCCAAATGCCTTAATTCAACTTCAATACCATAACATCCATTTTAAAATTGTTACTAATAAAACTGACAGAGTTGCTCACTCTCACGAGAGTAACCATAACACTTTGTAGAAAACTTCAAATCACAATTTGTAAAATTCTTATGAAATTAGACTTCTTAAATCACATTTTTATTTGTACAAAATTCTTATGAAATTAGACTTCTTAAATCACATTTTTATTTGCTTAGTTGTATCCACTTGGTTTGGTTTATTTTTGCTTTAGCTTTGGATTACTTGACTAAAGCCAAGAAAATGAGTTTCTGTTTTTACAATTTTAGTGGTTCATTTGCATACTCAAGTGCGTGAACAGAAGTGAATCATTGATGGTTTTGGTTTTGGTATTTGTTAATTTGGATAGGTATGTTGACATTAAATTCTTTGTCATTGTTTTTACATAAAAATTCTTTTATGAATTGATCAAAGTAAATATTTTTTATAGGGGAAGAAAAATAAAAATTGAAAAAAATTATATATATTGAAAAACACATTTTGTGCATCCTTTTGTTACTATAAAAATTAATATTTAAAATTGCTATAAAAAAATATATTCCTTCTTGAAATATATACCAAAATGTCATATATTGAATATATATGAATATTCATAAGTTAGGTGGGATGAGTTGTGGATCGATCTATAAATAAATGGGATAATGGTGGATCACTCCTTGAAGTGGGCTGACTTGCTTCATGCCCATCTCTACTCAAAAGTTGGTTTCACACACATTTCACCTATCAAGAAAATCTACACACATTAAACGGCAGATTGCATGGTGACAAGTGTCTTTTAGCTTATGGGATAATGTCAGGTTTTGTCCTTAGTGTTTATTGCTTGTTTCATGTTGGTTCCCTCTGTTCTACAGGCGTTAGGTACCTCATGCGTAGTTTGGTGCTATGCGTCTTAGGTTTGATGATTTCCAGCGATAGTCCTCCGAATGTTCGTCTATGTTGTTAGGGTGCCAGACGTTCGAGTGTTAGATTTACATCATTGTGTGGGAAGTTTCATTGCAGGCGTTGTTCGTTTTGTTTTCGTTTGTTGGAGCAGTTTTGACTGTTGCAAGTTATTTGTATGAGTCTGTTTAAAGTGTCGATTAGGTATTAATATATGAAATCTATATAGAACTAACGAATTAAGTGTGGATTTACGTGGAAGGGGGGAAAGAAGGGCGAACAGAATATCTTAGTTTGTATATTGGGTCAGTGACAATTGTGATCCTCACCAGTTTGTGCGCATGTCATTCGAGGCATGAAGCGTTGAAATGTTTCAATTTGTTCCATTCGATTCAGTTAGAATGAAGATACGGCTAGGAAGCGTCCAGGTGGCCTTTGATATTAAATGCAACTTACTTCATCGTTACATGTTTGCAAGGATTGCAAGTTACTTCTTTTGTGTAATCATTTTTTCTTCCACATAAATAACATTTTTTTTTCAGAATTAAGTATACAAATATAAAATTTATTTTTCTTCCACATAAATAACATTTTTTTTTTTCAGAATTAAGTATACAAATATAAAATTTAAGGTGTGCGGGGAATATGAAACATGCCTGATTTTTTGGAACTTAAAAATAATTGAACTAACATTTTAATGGCTTGAAATGAGAAAGGGTGAAGTTCGAACCCTGGCTGTTGCTAGGGACGATTGCCCTTGTGGCCAACTCACCTCGGCTGCGGGACAACATTGGTTTTGTGTCCACTTCCCTGCTACTTCTATTCACTAAATCCTCTAATCCACTTAACTTCTGCTTTACAGTACATATTTCTAAACGAACATGCAAATTACTTCTCATACATATCAAAGCCTACCATTCGTATTTTACCATCAAATATATAAAACGTGATTTCTCTTTCTATGTTATTTATTATCAATATAATTTTAACTATCAACTACTTTAGAAATATTATACACAATAATTATAAGTTTTTTTCCCCAATGATTCCTTTCATCCTACGTGTATCACAACACCTGGCCGCTTATTTAATAACAGGGGGAAAAAATAACTTCACACATATTCATAGTTTTTATGTAAAATATGTATATTAAGATATACAAATTTATTATATCAGGCAAATGTTGTTTACAGAAAAGTAAAATAGATGCCAAATCGGACACATCTATAACAAACAAGCACCAACAAGTATCAGCACCTATGACAAGCAGAAAAAAACTGTAAACTTATTTCCTTCTCATGCTCTACTTACTACAGAATTCCTTATTCTCCCCCCCAATTTGACCCTATTTTCTTTGTCCCCATCAAAAACTTCACTGATCCACCAACCGATTGAAGGAGCATACGAACACACCAAAATTTTAGTTCATCTATACTATCCAACTCATCCTTTCATATGTAACAAATATAAAGAATATACAACCTTCAACACACCGACATGTATATATCACATGACTGTGTTAGTCATACTAGCTTATCATTATGGATGTACACATATTACACTCTCTTTCCTCTTCGTCAGGCCCCCAACACAGAACTCTTCTCCTACAACGTAGCATGGTTATCTACCAGCGTATGGATCAGGATGAGGTAAGAGAGAAGACAAGTATCAATCGTTTCAACACATTTCCTATGTCAAGAAGTGACTCTGGGTAATGGGGTGTGTGTGAATGAAACATCTTTTTTTTTTTTTTTAATTAGTACATCTTATTAGTAGATTACAAATTTAGGTGGTATTTATATTTAAGGAAAGAAAGAATGTTTGTTTTTTAAGAGCACAAAGAACACCCGAATTAGTATGAGTGACATTTATTGGGAGGAAATGGGGGAGGTGGGAACCGAGCCCTCAACCTTCTTTTTTATACCCATATATCACTTCGCCACTTTAACTAAGTTGTGGGGACCAATGAAACATTTGATAGTCATGGAAGGGCAAAAGTCACAAATAAAAACCACTTTTATTTCTAGTTCTACCCAAATCAATCATCTTTATTTTTCTTTTTAAGTGGATTAAATTGCCGGCTCTTCTCCAGTAAATCACAAGAGTTTTATGTGTAAATGTTTGTTCAAAATGTCCAGTGTGTTGATCTATAGCCACTTAAGCATAAAAGTCAACGATAAATGAGTATGGGAACAAATTAGAAAATAAATTATGGATTTCTGATTTATTCAATGTGTTAAAATTTTACATATTAAGTGAGAAAAATATTGTAGAAATTTGCATGTTGGAAATAGAAGCGATGCATTCCGGAACTAATTCGTCATCGTAATTCATCTTTCAGAAGCAATGGTTTCATATTAAATATTCTTTTGATTTACGTTGATAGTGGTCAATCTCATCCATTTTTAAAATTTAGATGATATATTTAAGTAAAATAGAGAAAATAAGAGTGGCCGAATTTGGTGAGTTGTGATTAAGGCTGTGAATGAACTGAATGAACACAAACATATATTATTTGTGTCTATTTATTTAGTTTTAAATGAACATAAATATAAAAATGATAATAAATGAACATATGTTCTTTGTTTATGTTGGTTTATCTATAAATGAACATATTTTTGTTTGTTTATGGCCGTTCATTAACAATAACATTATCATGAATTAAACAAATAAAAAAAAACAAATGCATGTGTGAATAATATTAAATAAATATGTTCATGAACAATGTAATAATTACATTCGTGAACAATATAAATAGATATAAATTAATAAATAAACAAGCAAATAAGAGCAAAACATTGAGAATAAATAAACTTATAATACAAAAATTAGTAAATAAACAAACGAACAAACAAATGTTAATTAAGCTGTTAATATAAATAAACTATTAAGCAAATGAATATAAAAATCTGTACCCATTATCCAACTAAATAAATAAATATAAACAAATTTCCGTGGAAATGTGGGATTATTTGACAGTCGGGAAGTGAGGCCAACTCTGTCTTTGGCCATCCTGGTCTGTGTGTCCATGATGGCTCCAAAAGGCGCCCAGGCGAGGAAAAAGGAAAAGACTGAATTTGTCTTTTTATGTTGCTCCCTGACCATCGGAAAGGCCACATTGACGAGTCGGAGACGGGGGCCCCATATTTGCTGGCTTCAAGCCAACCATCGCTTCTCTCCCTTTTGCTCATCATTCATAGCGAGAGCGAGCAAAGACTCGTCCGTCATCATTCCAGGCGAGCGAGACTTCAGACCGACAGTTATCGTCTTAGGGTTTCGGATTCATCTCTCAGGTCAGTCGATGTTTCTTCCTTTCTTTGTTTTTTCCCCTGCCTCCCCGTCATTCGTTTTTCTGATGCAGAGCCTAATCAACCGTATTTCTCCCATCGTCAAGATGGAATTCGTCGTTGTTTCTCTATTTATGTTGGAAATTTTGGCCATTTTGACTAGTTCTCCTGTGCTTGTTAATTGTCGGTTTAATTGTTGTTGCTATCTGACTGGCCCAGATACACTTCTAGAATCCCTGTCCGGCGAGGCGAACTTTGGCAATTCCCATTGTTTCGTGCGTCCAAGGTCCAGGTCGCTTCTAGTAATGTCTGCTTGAATTCCTCCCTAGTTATGTCTGGTTTGTCTTTTAGTGTCAGAGCCCGGTATTCCGCGTTATTCTTCAACCAGGGAGCAACTATTTCTCAGCCATTTAGCCACGTTAATGGATCAATGGATTCCATTGAACTATGGAAATTCCTATTTGCACTTTGTGAGAGTATTTTGTCCTCCCTTTTCATTCCCCTAGGCAGGCCTCAAGTTCATGTGCTCTTTTCATACTGCCTGACACAATATCTTGCCTTTCCTTCCAAGTCAAATGGTTGAAATTAGCAGTTAGTTCTTGTTGTCTTGATTCTTGGGCTTTCTGCGCTGACTTCCACTCTTCTCTATCTTGTTAATTGTGCGCGCGCCCTGTACGTGCTGTGAATGCCTGAAATTGTTGCTGCAGTGTATTTGAACAATATCCTCTAATGCATGACTCAGAAATATCAAGTTGGTATGGCCTTTAATTTGGGATCTCACCGTGGGTTAACAAACACTGATACTGAAGGAAGTCAAAACCTGCTGGAAATTCTGGTTCCTCCTTTGCCCTATGGTGACTGATCAAACCAGGGTCTAGAGAAATCCCTATTATCTCAAAGAGAAGTCACATTCCTTTGGAAATAGGCTGCCCTGTCTCTGTTTTCATTCAATCTATACTGCAATTGCTAGCAGCCTCTAGTTGCTCCTAGTAATTCATGGCTCTTAATAAAGTTACCAATAACTACTTAAATGTTTATGACATGGGCAGCCTATATAATAGCATATAACATAGTGAGCATTCATTAAAATAAACTGACATGCTAGAAAGAAAAATTGGGAGAGCTACAGCGGGATATGCATGTGGCTGAATCGTTGTTAGCACATAGCATTTAATATATATCTGTTTCTGAACTTGATGCTAATTGTTTTTTACTGTTATCAATCTACAAGTTTGTTAATATTATTAGTGTGATACTTCTTTTCTGCCAATTCATGCTCCGCCCCCCCCCCCCTCTCTCTCTCTCATGGTTTATTTCTTTTAATTGTCTTCGCTCAGTATATATAAACAGCTAACTGGAAACTCTTTCCATTTTTACTCCAAAAGGAAATTTAAATGTACATTACTCCAGCTTTGCTTGCTATATTGCAGCTAAAACTTCTCAGATGTTGATCCTATTTCATTAATGTTCACATGGTTTGCTAATTAAAAGATGATACTTGAAATAGAAGTTTGGCTTTCTGAAGATTGAATGTAGTTGAAGCACATCAAAGATCTAAGGGGGTGCCATGATGGGTGTGTGGTTCTTGATATACCAAATGTAGATCTTAGGAGATTATCATGTTGCATACATACTGAAAGCTTTTATCTTTCTAAGTGATAATGAAAAGAAGCTTTATTCATTATTTGTTTATTTATTTGTTTTTTTGTTCTTTTCTGCACAGCAACAATGGTTATTTCTTTCTGGCTTTTTGTTTGGCTGAGTTATCGCTTTTTCTTTTTTAACTAGTTTTGAAGGGAGGCACTGAATTGAATGATTCTTTAAGTGAAAATGATATTACATCAACTAAATGGTATAAACTCGCTGTTCTTCTGATTTTTATAAAATTTTAGCACTTTGAGGGATGGTCTACCACAATGGATGTGCATAACAAGTTATTAATTCTTTTTATGGGTTTTATTTTGTCATGTATGTTGTTAAAGATACAGAGTTTCATTATATGAAAAAGGTAGGAAAGGCCTGCTTAAAGAAAAGAAAAGAAAAAGAGTAATTAATTGAAGCATCTTTCTCCATTATCTTTTCTAAGATTTGAAAATAAGTTTTCCTGTGTCAAGCTGTATGGATCAAATTTGCTGTTGAATGATATATTGATGCATGAATCATTAACTGAAAACCTGTCATACTATACAGCAATCAGCACTATCATATGCCTCCACCTACCTTTAGGAGTGGATCATCGGAGTACTAAAGTGGCAAATTCCTACTTCTCACTATTCACGACTGTCAGCAGTGTTCTTGGTTTTTGCAACTGAATCATGTAGTGGTTGGTTCAAGATTTTGTGACTTACAAGGACAGCTGCATTTGATGTTGACTGTGCCAACCGAAAGTCTGCTTTCTTCATTGATATAGCCTTCCTTGCAGTTACAATATATCAGTACTGCTGCTGCAAAGGAATTGCCTCTATGTTCAAGTTGTAGATCTGTACCCTATAATGGTGCTTTGCAACACTCAAGTGATACTGGAGAATATTTTCTGTGGGAATTACTTGGAACTTTTAGATGTTTCCCAATGTCTGTATATAGCCTTGTCTGTTGCTGCTGTAACTTGGATTGACTGGTTCCCTCTTCTTCTCTTTGATATTGATTTGACGCAGGAGATCTATGGCATTGATCCAAATGCGGGGGCTGATTTATGCTACTGTGGTCAGGATGGGTGCACTTGGTTTGTTGTTGAATTCTATTGTTTTTGGAGTCACTTTGTTGCTTTTGAAGGAGCACCACAAAAAGAACTTTTTTGCTTCTGAAGGAACTGTGGAAAATGGGGCACTGGTTTTGTTGGGGAGTTCTGAACATTCTCATGGCTTTGCTTTCTGGGCATGCTAATTCTCACTTATGTTGCTAACCATACTGGTTATCTTAGGAAGGGTTTTATTGGTAGGGATATTGTGACTGCAGCACTGTTCTTCGTGCCCTTCTTGGTGTCTCATTAGCTTTTCGTCTCTAACTAAAAGCTTATAATGCATTCACTGGTACCTGCATGAATAGGCTGAGTGGTGTGGACCAAGACTTGTTTTAAGTTTTTATGTTGCTCTTGTTCTGAGTAAGTAGCCTCTCTCTATACAGCGCAATTGACCAAAACTTGTTAAGAACTAAAATTATTGTAGACATGGTCCTTCATCACATGAGCTAGTTTGGTAAAGCAGCCCAACCATAATCTGAACCAAACAAAACTCGGTTGAAACTGAAGGTTGTAACTGTGGTTTCCTGGTGAAGTCGTTTCTCTTCTTTTCTACTTTGATTTGATCATTTATATTTTCCTCCTTGTTTTAAAATATCATTTAATGAATGTTACCTAATCATTTCATCTCAGATTAATCTGTTTAGCCTGAGTCTTGACCAAGTAAGTGTTAACTTTATTTTTGTGAATATTTCTGCCCTTGTTTTTTTTCCCGTCCACATAGTTGCAGTATTTGACTGGGGCATCATTTGTTTATACCTTAACACACAAGGCTTGTCCACAAGTGTTCTAAATGTGGTGATTGCTATACCTCAGGTGTTACTTTCTTGAACTTTTGTCATATACATGGGCATATTGCCTGTCAGAGATGGCCAAATATTACTTCAAAATATATCCCTGATATGCAGTTATCTGCAATTCAAACTGCAAAGGGTAAGAGTGTGTGAATACATTTGGAACTTTGACCTCTGAAGTGCGATAAGAATGAATGTAAGGCACTTTCCCATTCTGGATGACAATGTGTATTCTGGTAATCTGGAATGCACATGTACTTACTGAATGTTTGGGAATTTGAGTAATACCACATGCTGCTGCAGTGAAAAATATTGGGTGATTTGATGGGTATTATAAGAATGGTTAAGGCAAGGGTGATGTTGTATATAGCTATTTTTGGCTAAGTTCATGAGCTGGAGACGAGTGGAATCTAACAGCTGACATCTGGCAGGTGGTAAACTACTGCCCATGATAATCTTGTTCATATATTTTCCTTCCATTTAACATTGAACATATGAAAGGAAGTTCTGCAATGAGGAGCATCCGTAGCTTGTCATATATTGCATCTTGCTTCTAGCTGTTTGAAACAGTCACTTTGGTTTAATGACATGTTGTTGTGCCAGTCAGCAATGGACCGTGAATCAGCTATTTGGTGGTGGCAATTCACCAACCTTTGTTGATGCAGCAATTCCCATGCCACCAGTTGGCTAATAGCCATTTTGGCCATCCCTCAAAGCAGCTTGTAGAAGCAGAGAGTGCTTCCGGGAGGTACAATAATGTAGCAAATGTTTTGCATATATTCAGGTACTCATGTGGAAAAGCATTTAAAAGTAGTTATTCGTTCCACCTATCAGTTAATTTAGTAATCTTGATGTGAGATAGTGATCTTGTTTTGTTTCTTTGTCCTGCTCTTATATTATAAGGTCTTCAAACCGATTGAAATCCATGATGCAGATTTAGTAATCCATTCTGGATTCTAGTAGAGCTGAAAATGGAGCAGATTTTGAATTAAGACTTGTTTTTGAAATCATATTATCCATACAAATCAATAAGAAATATGCTTCATTATCAGTCACATCCACCCTCCCTTTGCCACCACAGTAGAGGGTACGGGCATGCATCAGGTGTGACTGAAACTGAGCTCCAGATGGGGCATTATTTTTTAATTTGATTTGATTTGATTTTTATAATATTCAAAATCTTTTACTTACAAAGGGAAAGATATTGCATTGTTCAAATCGGGGAATAGGAAATATTTAGAATGATTTTGTTGAGAGTAGGGACGAACTCTGGACCTCAGCCTTGGACGCATGCACCCTGCCCATTTCGGCAAGGCTGCAAGTGCAAATGTGCCATTACTTTGGCACACATAAATTTTCAATTTAGACACGATGATGTAAATACTGATTACTGAAGCTGTCAATTATAAGTCTGGTTGAAACTAGTTCTAATCAGTGGAGAATTTCTTCCTTGAAAATTTAGTCCACCTACTGTTGATTCCAGAATTAGTCCTGAGACTACTGCTTAAGCACCAAAGTAAGTTGCTTCTGAATGTGATTTATTCCACATGGAAACATTCCCCTTTTTTTCTTATGAAATGGCTACTTCAATCGCCCATTGTGGTCCAAGCATGAACACTGGAATATCATCCATTTTGTGCCGCAATGTGTTGTATGAATTTGTGATAAATTGTGCTTATTGGCCAGCAGTGTGCGTCAGTTGTGCTGATGGAAACCTTGATAAGGACATGTCTTTTGTCCTCTGTTTTTCTTTCCCTTTTTATTTATTTACTTATTTATTTATTTATTTTTGAATGGCTTGATTGATTTTTGTGGAAGGGCTCCTTTATGATTCATATTTTCTACAACAATTTTTTCCCCTTTTCTAGCCTTTCATGCATCTGAAGCTTGGAATAAATTCTTGTGATTATTATAGCACTTATGGAAGTCATGGAAGGCTGTTTTGCTTTCAATGCGTGCATGCAAATGCTTTCCACCAACATATCTCAGAAGCATTTATAATATCCTGACTCTAGAGCACAGTTTGATTGGAACTCTCACTTCTGTTGCACAGCACATACTGTTACCGGTCATGTTAAGTAAGTTGAGGTTGCTAAGCCAAGTTCGAACCACTGGTGAATGTTGTAGCCATTGTAATGCATATGAAACTTTAGCTTGGCCGTGGACCTGAATTTTGGTTCATTCAGGTTCCACAGCTGATCTTCTTATCAGGTAGGCACATTTAACAAAATTATAGAGCATTGAAACCTGAAATGTGTAGGAACATCAAGCATCAAACGTTTACAGGAAAAAAGCTAGGGTAGGAGAGAAGCATGGAATCTGTGAATTTATGCCTGGTTCTAGAGGAGTATAATATCTTTAATTATGTCAAGTCTGAAGGTGTCTTTTGGACGTCCTTCTCACCCCCATCAGTAGTCAATTTCTGAGCAGTAACCTCAGCACGTCGATGCCAGAATATTAAAAAGAATGAATGAAGTGAACAAATCCATCTGCTCTCCACCATAACTACTTGCTGTAGAACCTGTTTTCCACAATTGAAATATCCCAAGGGAATAGCATCACGGCCTAATGCTTGAAACTGTAAAGTTTTGTTACTACTGCAACCCAGTAGAATATTCATTTTATTATTATTATTGTAAAAATGTTGCATCAGGAAGTGCATTTTTACATGAAACTTTGTCCTTTCGTTTCATGATTTTATAATATTAGTGTGACTTTTAACAATTGATTGATCCATCAATTTTAGTCACTGCTTCTGATGTTAGAATAAGATGCAGTGTGAGTGAGTGATGCATGTTCTGGAATCATTTGCATTGGCCCGCCTCCACAATTTGAATTGTCATCATTATTTTTCTTCGTTTTCTTTATTTTTATTAAGAAAACTGGGAATATCATATTAATCTTCTGTTCATTGCTGGTGGTGGTGTTGCTTGCTGCCTTGCAATATATTTGCCTTGGCATGACACATAGCTCTCATCTACAGAAGCAGAGCCGGTTGAGCAGGAGACACATGGAGTCTGACATTAGGTTTTCCAGAGAGGCCATCAGATTTTGTCAAGAAGGACATCCGAAGTAATTTTTATTACTTTGAGCCAATTAACCACAAACTTTTACTTGGTACTATGAGGTTCATGTCCTTAACCAGTTGACCCTAATGCAAGCAAAGTTTGGATTAAGGAGCAACACAAGTATTAGTTGGAAAAGAAACAAAAGATACCGGAAGCAGAGGGGGTAGAAGATATGTGTGAGAGGAGAGTGGGTGGTGGTGGTAGGCCTGGTGCTGGAGCGCTCTGTTGGTCTCTCCTGCCGAGAGACAGACCCTCATCCCTGTTGTAAGAAAGGGATACAAAATAAATGGCTCCAATTGGAGCACGTAAATTTATCTCTTTCTTGTTTCCTCTCTCCCGTCTGCCGCTTCACCATACACCCATCTTTTCTCCATTGACACCCTCCGTTTGTGGTCCCTGAAATCATCACCCAACACCTACCTACACATACATATTTTAAGTCTTTCTTCAATATATACCTTCTCTTTTCACTCTTTTCTTTGCTCAAGTTTCAGAGATTGTTTGTCTGCTGCAAAAACTTGAACTGACCAACCCGTCCTCTCTAGACGCTGAAACAACAGAAATTGATTTCTTGAATCTTGCTGGAATTCCTGAATTTCAGCTAGAATGACTGCGAAGTTGGAAACGAGACCGGATACAATTTTCTCATTCGACCAAACAAGCTTGTGTAGGAAAACGAAAAATGAAATGAAAAACATTTGATAAGGCAGCAAAAATTGAAAATTCTAAACGATATTAAAGGATCCCTCTGTCAGTTGGACTTGCCGACTCCTACGGACTTGGGGGTTTGAGCTAAATTTCTATTATCAAATTTATGTTCCTGGATAATGCTAAATGTATCAAAAATTTTGTGAACTGGGTATTGCAATAGAAAAGAAACAAAATGGTGGCAGGCAGAAGAAGAGAAGAAAACAAAAGAGAGCTAGCTATGTTGAAAGTTGAAACAGGAGTGTGTGAGAGACTGAACAGGCCATATGATTAGTTACGTTCCAGGAGGTGGAGGAGGAGCAAAAGATGGCAGATGGAGTAGTGGGTCTGACCACATGGGAACATGCGTGGTTCGGCTGCCTTAACTAGAACAAGCAGCACTTCCCCAACATTCCATTGTCTTGTCCCAATTCTAAAACCAAACTCTACCCATCGGCCAAATGTGTTGCTTGTCAATCAACACGATCCACTTGTTGCAGGTGTCCGATAATCTAAGATAAACTTGTTTAAGCAATACTATTATATAGGCTCCTTTACCTGCCCTAATTCATTTTATACGTAAAAGTTCACAATAGCTAAAGAACATTAATTACATGCATTTCGACTGAAGGTTTATATAATTAGATGGTTGACCTCAACATCATGCACTTATCTATGTGGATTGGATGACATGCTAATTAATATTATCCACTTGATTAAGAAGTTAAATTAATCGATCGAGTGTTGAACCCACCTTCGAATTTTACCCATTACTTAAATCCCCCAAACTCGTCTCTGTTACCATCTCTACCAAACATGTTTTTCACTTCATCCTAATTATACCATATATAAAAAAAATTCTTATTAGAAAAAGAAAAAGTAAAGAGAAAACCTCATAAAGATAAGAACAAATGCTGCCTCCCTCCCACGATCAAGCTCGCTACCGCTTCCTTTTCCCAAGATTCAAGTTAATAAATTCCGCCCCAGTTCTTCAATAAAAGGAGCGCATTACATGGCATGTATTATACTAATACCAACTTTACAACCTTTCTTGCACAGAAAATTAAAGAAAACACATCAACTTAGCATCATATATGTCAAGATTTCATCCGCCCTAAATAAAGCGTACAATGTACTCGAACAGAAGTGAAACAATAACAAAATTCGATCACTTATGTCTATAGAAGTATTTATAAGCGTAAGGTACGGTATATAGTCCTTTATCTACAAACATATTTGACAGTTGAAGCGACTATATCCAAACATTAATTTTAGAGCCTCATAGGGTTTTCTTGTCTTTTATGAAATTAAGAACATCATCAACCTTTCTTTTCTTGAAGCACGAAATTAAAAAATCTAATTTTCTCTATACTCTACATATATATGTATGTGTGTGTATATATATATATGTGTGTGTGTATATGCGCGCGTGTGCTATGACCTATGAATAAGAAAAAAATATGTCTCAATAAAAAAAAAAGAAAAAGAAAAAAGAGAAAAAGGAAAGACTAGCGACCCCCTCATCCTCAACTTTGGAAGCCCTTTTGGTCCTTGGATGGCTTGACACGTTTATAAGCATGGAAAGGGTAGGCCCCAAATCCAAAATCCTCCATGCATAAATACCCTTCCCCCTCCTTCCCCCCCTCAATACTCACTTGCCTCCCCATCCCCTCCCATCCAACAAAAAAATTACCAACTTCCCAGCACACAATCATCATTTCTCTTTCCAACAAACTCTAGTTAATTTTCCTTTTGCCTTTTCAGTCATTAAATTTCAAACTCTTGTTCAGTTTAGACCGATACTATACATACATACATACATATATATTATATAATTGATTAATCCGTTTAGTTAGAATTAATTAGTTAACAGTAACCATGTGCAACGCCAAGCCTTCTTCTCCTTCCTCTATCTTCCCCTCTAACAAAACCCATTTCCTTAATCCCCCCAAACATGTCGACCTCCATGCAACTCCCCAAGACGAGCTCCATCGTTGGCCAACTTTTCCCGAGGTTTGAATTCAATCACAAGCGATTCAATTCAATTAAACAAATGTACTACGTACACATATACATATACATGTCAGGGATATTATATTATATAAAACTGATGATTATTGTTTCTCTCTACTGGCTCTTACCTCCATCTTTCATGCATATAGGCCGTGGAGGAAATCAAGGCCGTAGGGAAGATCTCCGGCCCGACCGCCATCACCGGTTTGTTGTGGTATTCTCGAGCCATGATCTCCATGCTCTTCCTCGGCTACCTTGGCGAGCTGGAGCTTGCTGGCGGTTCTCTCTCCATCGGCTTCGCCAACATTACTGGCTACTCCGTCATCTCCGGCCTCGCCATGGGAATGGAACCCATTTGTGGTCAAGCTTACGGCGCCAAACAGATGAAGCTCCTCGGCCTCACCCTTCAGCGTACCGTCCTTCTCCTCCTCTCCGCCGCCATCCCCATATCTCTCCTCTGGCTCAACATGAGCAAAATCCTCCTCTTCTGTGGCCAGGACCGTGAAATCTCCGCCGTCGCACACACCTTCATCGTCTTCTCCATCCCCGACTTGCTCTTCCTCTCGCTCCTCCATCCGTTGAGAATATACCTGCGGACACAGAGCATCACAATGCCGTTAACCTACTGCTCCGCCGTCTCTGTTCTGCTTCACGTCCCCCTGAATTTTCTCCTCGTGGTGAAATTCAAACTGGGCATCGCCGGAGTCGCCATCGCCATGGTCTGGACCAATCTTAATTTGTTCCTGCTGCTCTCTTCGTTCGTTTATTTCTCCGGCGTCTACAGAGACTCGTGGGTGACACCGAGCTCCGATTGCCTTAGAGGTTGGTCGTCGTTGCTTGCGCTAGCTGTTCCGACTTGCGTCTCAGTTTGCTTGGAGTGGTGGTGGTACGAATTGATGATAATGCTTTGTGGGCTTTTGGTGAATCCCAAGGCGACAATTTCGTCAATGGGGATTTTGATTCAGACGACGGCGCTAGTCTACGTGTTCCCGTCGTCACTGAGCTTAGGCGTCTCTACGCGGGTGGGAAACGAGCTCGGCGCGAACAGACCGGCGAAGGCCCGGATAGCGACCATCGTGTCCTTGTTTTGCGCCATTGGATTGGGACTACTGGCGATGCTCTTCACAACTCTGATGCGACACAAGTGGGGGAGGTTCTTTACTTCCGACGCCGAGATACTCGAGCTGACGGCAATGGCATTGCCGATCGCTGGGATGTGCGAGCTCGGGAACTGCCCGCAGACGACTGGATGCGGCGTGCTCCGAGGCAGCGCCCGTCCAACGATCGGTGCGAACATCAACCTGGGATCGTTTTACTTGGTGGGTATGCCGGTGGCGGTGGTGCTGGGGTTCGTGGCGGGGATGGGTTTCGCGGGGCTGTGGCTGGGGCTGCTGGCAGCGCAGGCGTCATGTGCAGCGCTCATGCTCTTCGTGCTCTGCCGGACGGATTGGATGGTCCAGGTGGAGCGAGCGAGAGCGCTCACACAGGCGCAGACCTCTAACAGCAACAAAACAGAGTCGTTGCCGATATCTTCACCAGATTCAGGGGAAGCTACGAAGAAGAATGGCGATCTTGAAGAGATTCTTTGCATTGATGAAGACGACGTCGTAAAGTCTGAAACAAAACCTCTCTTGCCACCTTCCTCTTGTCCTCCTTCTACTGTTAACACAGTAAATTGATTATCACAATTGATTGCTCATTTTTGCTCCCACCCCAACTCACTTTCGCTATCTCATAATTACTACCAGCCCCGTCTCACTTGTACTCCAGATTTATTAATGTAGATTACTTTTCTCTTTTCTTTGGTTTTTTAAAATACTTCCTTCTAATAATTGAGTTTCACTTTATATTTTAGACAATTTAGATTAGTGAATTAGTCGTATCATTTTATCTTCTGCCACATATCCATATTTCATCATTGAATCTATCCATGTCCATGGTACTGGTACCATACATATTACTTATAAAAGACATTCTATTCAAACAATTTCAAAATAAACGACTAATTTGTTCTGCTTTTGTTGATCAAGCTATTCGTTTATACATTAGTTACTTTTTTTTTTTTTGCACTTTGCTACAAGAATACATTTTTTAATAAAAAAATAAATAAAGGGTAGTTGGTGTGCAAGTGAGAGTCTAATGGCTCCACACTCGGACTGCTCGGCTTCTAATCTGGGTTTGACACTTTATAGGTACATTGCATGCCAATTTTTACTAATTGCATCTTACAGCTCTTCGGGTATTAAGAGGGAGGCTAATTCCCCCAAACTTTATTAAGTAGTGTCTTATCTATTAAATATATAATTCTAAATGCTTTTGAGTATAAAAACAAATAATAAATAGTAGGTTTTATTAATTACATAAAGAAATACACGCGTGTCGATCAAGTCATCTGTTTTTTTGTTTTTGGGGGGGGGGGGGGGGGGGCTGTTGTTTTTCTGTGAAAATAAAAGAAAAGGATCTCTGTCAGTCACGTTTGCTTGATTCTAAATTAGGCAAAAGCCATGGCTACCCAAAATGGAAAATTAGCATAATGCTCTGGCTTAGTGCTTATTACTTTCCCCAAAACACCTCAATTATCTTATTCTCTTTCATCTATGACCCTAACTTTTCTATTGCATACCTTTACACTTCAATTCTTGGACCCATTAATTACTGCCTCACGTTTTATTAATCACCAACCATGTCCACTAACAGAAAATTAGTAACTAATTCTCTGTATCAAGCAGCTAGCGTAATTAAATTACTATTTAAATTGTTTTCATTCATTTGAGCTAGTTATGTCAACATGTTGGTTATAATACGAGTACCTGTGAATCCATCATAAAGACCTAGCCAATTAAACTAAAAACCCTTTTCGTTACCATAATCTTGAACTAATTATTAAGTATTCTGTTCAAATTCTTTGGCAAATTACGTTGAATTAAGAGGAGGATTTGTCCTCAATAACAATTTAATTTTTATTTTCTAGATAAAGAAATGCTATTCTACAAAAAAAAAAAAAACACGCACACACACACAAGAATATTGATCGTATTTTGAGAAAATAATCTTCATCTAGGCAAGAATACTCCAATTTCATGAAGCGAAAAACACATACTACAATATGACCTTATTTCCTCAAAAGGAAAAGAGTACTAATTGGTTTCTGTGCACCTCTTTGTTTTGGCACAAGCATACGCCCACGCATGTACATTGGCCTCAGGCTACTGCGAGCATATATATGTTTAATTAGTAAATTGCACAAATGGTCCCTAACCTTTTGTCATTATTTCCTTTAATCCCTAACCTATCAAATATTCTGTTTTGGTCCTAAACCTATTAAAATTGTTTCATTTTGGTTCCTCACTAGATAAAATTCATTAACTTAGAATAATTATTTGATAGAAACTTTTGAAATACTAATTTAAATATTCAATAACTGTCTTTCAGTAAATTTAAACAGTTTAATATTTTTTAACAGTAAGTAGATAATTTAAATTAATAGTTTTTTTTCTTCCTGAATGAAATAAGTTCGATTTACGGAGAGAAAAAAAAGGTGACTTAAATTTTTTATTAACTATAAAAAAATTATTTTACAGATTAAATTTATTATAAGACAGTTACCGAATAGTTTAAATTATGATCTAAAACATTGTTATTAGACAAATACTTTGAGTTAACAAATTTTATCAAATTGAGACCAAAATGATATGTTCTCAATAGATTTAGGACTAAAACAAAACGTTTTAATAGGTTTAGGATTAAAACAGAACATTTAATAGGTTAGGAACTAAAAGAAAATAATGACTAAAGATTATAAATCATTCATAAAATTTACTCTATGTTTAATTAAATATACATGTTAATTTTTAAATTTATCATTCACTATCCTAATTAATTCCTTTTGTGCGCTCTAGTCCAAATTGCGTCTTTGTATTCTCTAGTCTCCTTTAGCAACTAGCAAATAGCAACATTTCCAGATTGCAAATCTTTATCTTCTAATCTCTGCCGCCTTCAACAACATTTCCAGCGAAATACCTGATTGAAAATTGTGGCAACCATTAAAAAACTACTCCATGCCATACTCGCTGTACCAGATTCTGAAAAACAATGAAGAGATTGCAGACATCGGCAATCTAGCATGCTAAAAAACTAGTTTTATAAATTGGTTCATACACTTTTACATATTTATTTATATGTTTTTACTTATTACTTCAGATACTTTATTTATTAAAAAAAATAAATTATTTGCATATTGCAGACACTTTTATATGTTTGTTCATACACTTTTATTTATTGTTTTAGATACGTTTATTTATAAAGATTGAGTGTTTGTACATTGCTTAGATACATTTTACAAATTGTGCAGGCACGTTAACATATACATTGTTTCAAACACTTTATTTATTACAATAGACACTTTTGGTTAAGAAGAGAATAAATTATGCATATTGCTTAAGGCACTTGTACATATTTATTTTAACACTTTTTACGCCTAATTTATTTTAACTTGAGTTAACTTAATCCAAAATATTTTTTTTTCATTTTTATATCCTTTTTACCAGAACCAATTTAAATTGAAAGCTTATATTATGTAAGTGTAATAATTATTTTAATTTTGAAGAGAAAAAAATATTTTCTCATTATTTGTGGGGAACAAATTGTCTACTTATTGTTTCAAATAGTTTTATATACTTCTTCAAACATTTTTACCTATTTGTTTATACATTTATGAAGATTGTTTCTGTATACAATTTGGTGGTAGAGACAATGGAAAACTGGCTTAGCGGCTACTTGGAGTGACATTGACCCAGACAAATGGGAGGTGAAGATTGACTTGATCTTGAGTTGATAAGCAATGCTATAAGGCAAAAGCTTGATGATTAGAGGTGAGCAACAATCAGCAAGATCTGGAGGTGAGTGATGATTGGCATGATCAGGAGGTTCAGTGATGGTTAGCACGATCTAGAGCTGAGCAGTGTGATCTGGAGGTGAGTGATAATCAACATGATCTAAAGGCTAGTAGCAATGACAATATCTGGAGGCACGCTGTGATGTTGTAAGTTGGAGGCAAGCAACAATAATGGCAAGATCTAGAGATGATAATTGATTGGAGAGGGCGGGATTAGGAGACCATGATCAGTTGGAAAAAGCTTCAATCTAGACATTGTGATGGTCCGTCCAAACTGTCCGGCAAAGGAGGCAGTGGCATCAGCAAGGTAGGATTTATGGGGGAGAAGAAGAGTATATATATCCAGGGGAATCTATCAAATTTTGAGCCAGGTGATGAGTTATATATGAAGAATTTGAGCTATATATATATATATATACACACACACATCAGAAATCTATTGATAATAATATACCTTTATTTTTTTGTTAATGATTTTATTGCATGCATGTAAAGCGATACAAATTATGGAATAATTATCAAAAGAAATCCTTTACACGTGTGTTAGAGAAATTTTCAAAGGTTGAGAGAGGATCTGACACTTTGCCACCATGGAAAAAGCTTTCCATTTGTGGGTTGTTCCCTATTCATGATTAAAGTGCATGGTTTGAGTCTTATTGCCCTCTATTTTCTGAATATTTCCTCTCAAAATCTACTTAATTATCGTACCAGCTGTTATGTTTCTAATTAATATACAAAAGGGTTCAGCAAGGCATAACAACCAGCTCTGACACTGCTATAGAGAAGTTTTATCCGTGACTCGCAACAATAGTCACAGAGAGCATTAATATGTTAGCTTTGATATTTCTATTGATCAAAAAATAGAGAGAGAGAGAGAGAGAGAGAGGAATTGGCGCATGTGCAAACGGCGTGAGGGTAGAAACAAAAGAAACAGTAAATAAGGGGGTGATAATTTGGGAGAATGAGTTAGAGAGAAGAAGTATATATGCCAAAGTCTGAAGCGTGGAGGGATAGAGGCAGGGCCCCCTGCTTCTGCTTCAACTGAAGGCTGACGCAGCAAAATTCAGATATATATTATTATCCCTCTGTCTACTTCCCAGAAGACAATTTCAGCACCAGTACGCCTCTGAAGTTTACCACTTCGGTTCCTCGCTCCGGGCAGCCCTGTCCCTGTGCTTTAACTTTTAACTTGCATTCCCATCAACAATTCATTAGCTTAACGCTGAGGTCATCACTTTAGTCCATGCGAAAATATATAGTAGTAATTAACATTATTAGTTGAGAAAAAAGCAGTCAATTTATAATGGAATAATGCAGATTACGCTTGGAAGTTTTAATTCCCATATAATCTAATGAACGGAATTATATAGGTTTTAATTTTATATCGTGATGAGGTGTTAATTCCCATATAATATATACTTTTTATGTCCTCATCGCCAAGTCAGCTGCTTGAGGGGAGCTGGGATCGATTCCTCTTCCTCTTTCCTCCCAACACAATTAAAATGCCACTATGACTCTTTCATTTGTCTTCTAGATTTTGAATAAGCAGGCATCTTCCATCTATATGATAAAAATACTTCCTAATATAGATCTGATGGATGATTTTGAATAAAAAGTATTACTTGTTATGTTTGGGTCCTAAACTTTCATTTTTGACATCTAGCTCCATGCGCAAAATGCCACACATGGTGAGAAACAAAGGTTTGTGTCCATCCAAATATTTTATGCTTCTATTAATATGATTCCAGATCTAGTTTTTGTGTTGCCCTTTACCTTCTAATTTTTTCTCTATTTTTTTTTTCTTATATCTAAGGGTATAGTGCCAGCTCCGCCCACATATCACCTTTTCTCTAGTCCTTCAAAAGATCAAAATTCAATTTTAATATATATATCTAGCCGTCCGGGTGTCTCTTCATTGACATGTATAAGACTGTGACTAGGAATTGCCAATTATTGTATGGCACTGCTTCTGCCTTCTGCATGCGCGCTCTTATATTTTATTATATTCACACTATATATATAGTGATCTACATAGTACATTTTAAATTAAGTTAACTAATTTTAAAATAATTTATTTTTATTTTTATATTTTTTTATTTAAAATTAATTTTAATTAAAAAAATTATATATATAGATGTAATAATCTATTAAAAATATAATTTTTGTAATCTTGTTAAATTTTCATGAATTTTTCTAGTTTAAGGAATTAATAAAGAAAAATTTACAAAAATTTGACAACATCATGAAAATTTACTTTCAAATTAATTATTACATTTACATAATATTAGCTTTCAAATAAAATTATTTTTAGATAAAAAAATTATAGAAGTAAAAATAAGTCAATTGATTTAAGTTAAAATAAATAGGCTTCGTAGCTTTTTGGTTTATATTATTATCTTATGCACTCTATTTTTGAGAGCGAGCCTATGATGAATAGTTTTAGTCAAGGGCGGAGCTAATAAATTATTACAATGGAAGTAATTAAAACTTATATAATATATTTTCTAATAAGTAGTGTTATCATTTAAAATTTTATGTGGTCATAATGAATATTTTTTTTTTAAAAAAATAACAACTTTGAAGGCCAGTCACAGAAAGCAGAGGATCAACCACACCAGCTAGCTTCCTCCCAAATTTAATGTGTACTATAAAGTTTGTCTCATACAGGCCCTCAAGCTGAAGCTCGCTTCTCCTGCCTAAATTGTAGATTCAATTAGGTCCCCCTCCTACACATGCATCCACGCTTGTTGCACAATATTCTTAGCTCTTGCCCCACTCTACTCTTAGCTATATATGTGTGACAGTGTTTGTACTGCTATAAACTTAGAACATTGGGTAGCAACCAGTTATATGTACATGTGATATTGGACAAATATATCAGGTTTATATGAGAAAATTTTTTTGCTTATATGTATTGATATGATTAAAATGCGAATAATTTCATGTGGAAGAGTTCCCAGTATGATTAACTTGTGAATAATTTCATGTCGACGAGTTCCCAAAAACATAGCTGACCCTAGAAATTTCCCTGAAAAAAAAAACAAGGAAGATTAAGGGAAAGGTTGACTTTTCCAACCAGAGGCTCTAGCTTTTGTTTGTGCATAAACCCAATAAATTAATTACGCAATTAATTATACATTTCTTAGCGCTCTGAGATCACTCAAGTCCAACATAAATTATAACCATGAAGCGATAACTAGATAATGAAATCAATTGCAGAAAACAAAATGTCAAGCATTGGAGTTTTACGTACGCTAATAATAACGATTAGAGGGCGCAGTTTTTCTTCTTTCAAAGCGCTAGTTTTTATTTAGGAAAACTTATTGAAAACCCTAGAGTTTGTCCTATTCTACATCCGTCATTCTCTATTTTTTAAAACTTACACTTTACCCCTTAGTAGTGATAGTGACCTCTATAATTATGCTAGTGGGCTCAGATGTTTTAATTGTATAATAAAATTTGTAAATCATGGAAATCAAGCACAAGGTTTATTTCACGTCACCACCAGTCTAATTTCCCCTAAATATATAAAATATTTCAAATAATGTATTTCTAATTTTATAAACCAAGTTTAATTTTTTATTAATATTAGTATTTAATTCATGTTCATTCTTTTTGGTCAGTGAATAAAAATTTATATTCATTTTAACCAAAATTAATAAAATTTAAATAATATATTATCTGATTGGTTCACAAACATCTCATTTGGTGTTCGATTGAGGTTGATTTATGTTTTTCATGTTCATATTAGTTTTGTACTTGTAATTAGCTCATTCATTAATTAGTTATAAGTAAAAATTCATTTACACATACTTATACACTAACTTATAGTAATTTTTAAATTAACTTATATATAATCAATTTAACTACTAAATTAAATCTTTAATTACTCATGTAGAGCATGAAGATTTTTACTTTAATTTATTTCGTGGTTTTTAATTTGTACTTTCTTCATCCCAATCCCATGACCCATTTGTTTCTCGCACGATCTAACACAACTTTTGACTTTTCAATACCACTTTACCCTGGCAAAAGCATTTATTACATATCTTTATGACAAAATTGGAAATGAAATAGTTATTTATTACCTCTTTCGGTAAATATTTTATTATTTTGAGACAACCAGAAATAAAAAGTAGCTCATACAATTTAGAATGAAAAGGGTAACCTCTTACTTTTCTAACACGATTCAAACTTAAGAAGAATTGCAGAATAAAAATGTTATAGACTTCAAATTATTCTAAAAGTTACCAAACATGATCTATATAAATAAATTTTTAAATGTAACAGTTGGTTTAATATCATTTTTTATATTATTTTCATCTAATATAAATATAATGAATAGTGTAAGAGTTGTTCATGGGTTGAAGAAGATTCTCCTTCATTATTTATAGAGTACATTCTATAAATTCAATGTTAATATTAATTATTAGGTAAGCTAAAAATAAATACAATTTACTAATATTTTGCATTAGGTAGGCTAAAAATTTATAGAACATTAATCGCCATTTGGCTAAAAATGTGCTTAATTAATAGTATAATGATCTAATAATATTAATATATAATTTATATCAGGTGTTGCGAAAAATATATAGAATTTGTAGATTTCTTTCATATAGTAAGAATTAGTTTTTAAAATAAAATAAAATTAGTCAAAGTATATGTGTGATGGACGGGCAGCCAACAAGGATCATGAAGCTTCAAGAATGGCTAAGGACCCTTTGGTGATCAATGTTGGACCTATTACAATAAAGAAAGCCCGAAAAGATGCAAAATACACTCAACTAGTTTATTCTATAGCATTATAAGGAAGACCGCCCAAACAAGCCTGGAATTGACTCTAAGGTGTCTGAGGAAGCATGGAGTGAAGCCTTGGTACGGTGCATTTGCTGGAGGTGCGAGGGCTTGGAACACAAGCATGATTGAGAGCCCTTGGAGCCCTATGTGACATGAGAGAGTGTACTCGGTTGCCCCACCCAAGACACTCACTAGCTCCTGCCTTAGTTTTGTATATACCGCTAGATCGATCACCTTATTACATCATATCTGCATGTTTTTAGCATTGGAAATGAATTTGTCACATGTTTAAAGCTTGGGACATGGTTTGCGCACCAAAAAATGTCCAATGCATGTTTTAGTGCCTAGTGCAACAATAAATCCTAGTGTCATTCTTAGTTTAGGACTTCTATTACCTCTAGACTTGTTAGTTTCAGCTCGAACACTCCTGGACCATTTAAAAATAGGCTTTGTACGTACATTTAAGATAGATTAAAGAATTTACAAAGTTGCTTTTGCAATTTATCCCTCTTTTGTTCTTTCTAAACTTTTTAGTACTTTAGTGCTTTCTTCTCATTCTCCTACTCAATTTCTCTTCTGAATTCTTCTAATTCTTTATCTTCTCTGTCGATCTCTTCTATCTTTTTAACCCCTTTCTTACTTAATTTCTGTTCTTAGTTTAGCCATAGTGAGCATTGAAGGATCTATTTGGAGCTTGCAAGTATCTTAGGTTACAATGGGGCTATCAATTTGTCCTTAAAATATGATACTTCCCTATTTGAATTAATTGAAAAGTAAATTAGATATTAAAAACTGAATATTAAAATTAATCATAAATATAAAATTAATTTATAAAAATAAAAATATATTATAGATTTAAATTTATAAGTATAGAAATTATTCAAAAAAAAAATTACTCCTTCTGTTTCACAAATGTTGGCTCTTTTACCTTTTTTTGACTAAAATTTGAATTAAATATATTTATATTAATTTGTGTTGTAAAAAAAAATTTAAAAAATATATTTATAAACTAGAGTCTTTAAGGTACTACTTTCATATAAAAACTTTATATTTGTATAAAAATTTTTGAAAGAAAGATAATCATAAATTAATTGTTATAAATAGTAAAGAGAATAAGCTTTATGAGATGGAGGTAATATTAGAAATATATTATACATTTTGAAAAAAATTGGATTGGAGGCGACATAAAATGAACATTGTGATTGATTTGTATCATTTGCAAACTGTATTGGCCAATCAAAGTATTTGAATCCACTGGTATAACATATATTTTTTTATCAGCAAAAGGCAATTTAATTAAATTTAACTAGCCAGAAGCTGGAAAGTTGCAGTAGAGAGTAGTCCCACTAATATAACATATGAATTACTATTAAGAGATAAAGTGTAAATTTTTAAAAATTAAAGAGGCAAGTGTAGATTAGGCCAAACTTAGATTATTTTTCTAAGCTTCTCTTCCATTTATAAAAACATTCACAGCTAATTTCCAAAATTTATTTTACATTGTCACATTCTAGAAAGAGACTTTTAGGAAGAGACTTTTAGAAAGCTACCGAGAGACCAAACTAATTGTATCACCTACGATTAAATTACATAAATGGTTCCTAACCTTTAGTCATTGTTTTTTTTAGTCCCTAACCTATTGAATGTTTTGTTTTAGTCATAAATCTATTAAAATTGTTTCATTTTGGTAATTCACATGATGAAATTCATTAACTTAGAATTATTGCATCACAAAAACTTTTGAAATTCTAATTTAAATATTTGGTAACTGTTTTCCAGTAAATTTAAACAGTTTAATATTTTTTTATAGTAAATAGGCAATTCAAATTAATAGTTTTTTTATTTTTGAATGAAATAGGTTCAATTTACAGAGAGGGAAAAAAAGAAATTTGAATTTTTCATTAACTATAAAAAAAATTATTATATAGATTAAATTTATTATAAGATAATTATCGGATAGTTTGAATTAGTAATATAAAAAGTTGTTATCAAACAAATAATTTGAGTTAACAAATTTCATCAAATTGGGATCAAAATGAAACATTTTCAATAAATTTAGAACTAAAATGAAACATTTTAATGGGTTTATGACCAAAACAAAACATTCAATAGGTTATGAACTAAAAAGAAACAATGACTAAATGTTAGGGACCACTAATAAAATTTACTCTATCACCTACTATATGGTTGTTTTTTCTCCACCAACATCTTATTATAATATAAGATCGAGTAAATTACATTATTGGAGCCAAACCTATAATTACTATTACAAATCATCATTGGTGTTAGACCTATAATTACTAGTAGAAATCAATCTTCAATCTCTATTTTGTTGGATATTCGTCCCAAACATTTATAAGCTGTTGCATATTGGTCCCTAATTAACCTCATACGATGACTGAGTTAATATAAAACATAATTTATAGAGAGAAAAAATTAATAAGTTAAATGATTTATTTATCATAAAAAATTATGTCAGAATTTGAATTTACTTGGAGACATTTGCCAAACAATGTAAATTAAAATTTAAAAATTTTATATTTTACAGTTATATCATAGCTAACTAATTTTGCAAGGGTAAAAACCAACATGCAACAGATTTTAAAGGATTGAGACCGATATGCAATGAAAGGGATGTCGGAGGCCAATTTGCAATTATATATACTTCAAATCTGATGTCACAATTAATCGGATTACAGTAGAGAAAAAACATATATGTGAAAATGTTATATATCTTTATACAAATAGGAAACAAATCTTTTTAAATCCAATTTGAGTGCCCATATTCAGATGTGCGGCAATCAAACTCTAGACCTCAAGGTCAGAAACATTTATTAATTTAGAGATCAGAACAATAAACCAAAACTCAAAATCCAGTTGATAGAAATATTAATACTTCATAAATACTTCTTTAACTTAAAATTACACCTTACTCGAGCATACCTATAACTGCCAAAATTATAGAAAACGACGAGTGTATAATATCAATAGGTCATCAACTCATAAGTCATAAATAGGGTTATAATAAATAGAGTTAATTACAATTTACTTTCAAAGTTTAAGTGATATTACATTTTACCCTCTCATGTTTTAGAAATATATACATTGTCTGTTGTCTTTTTTTTACACTATTCGATAGCAATTTCTGAAATCTTAATTTAATTTTTACAGTAGTTATCTTCAAATAATTTCAGTCTATATGATATTTTTTTAGAGTTATGTCAGTTTTTTATTTTTTTAACGTACAAACTTTTTTATTTAAGAGGGTAAAATACAGATAGAATTATACATTTCTAAAATATAAGAGAGCAAAATGTAATCACTTAAACCTTAAAGGATAAATTGTAATTAACCCAAAGAAGTATCCCATAGTAAATGCTACTTAAACTTATCAACTGAGTGCAAAGGAAATAAATTTCTTATAGAAGGCTGGATTCAAACCATCACCGATCATGTAATATATAGGGTGATAATTATGTCAATTTGATTAAGACACAATCAGTCATATGCAACCAATAGTTCATATTATATTCTATGACCACGATTGACTAGTTGACGCGTGTCCCCTACATTTCTGCTACTTTGCTAACTCCTTCATCTACGTAAATGGTGATTCTCATGCCAATCAAATTAATACATAGTTAGCCATTTTGCAACCATTTGTTTTTGTTTTTGGTAAATACCATACCAGGTCCCTTAGCTTATTTTTGTATCCTAAGGCAGTACCTAACCTTAAAATTGTATTATCAAAGTCCCTTAAATCATTTAACATGTCCCAATTGGATTTTTTTCTAGCAATTTCACAATTAAATTAGATGAAAATTACCAATGTGACATTAATTAAGACTAAAATAAATTTAAAATACCAAATTTAGTTCTTAAACATTTCCAATTAATAATTTTAAACATTAAACTTTTAAATTACATTTTTTACCATTCTCAGATCTTTCCCCTTCAACATTCATGCAGTCCTTTCATGGACAGAGAATGATGCCATACTTGTCCATGCCAAAAACTCTCCCAATACTCCTCCATCAAGAAAATTGTTTGAAACTTAAGCCTTCTGGATTGGCTCGAAACACCCTCCGCTCTCAATCACTCACCCCATTTTCTAGCTCTTATTCTTGTAAAAAACCTTCAATTTCTAGAATCAAACCAAGTTACAATGAGGAGGACATAAACGAGTTGGGATTCCACTCACCCTAATCACCGCTCCTCTTCCACTCCCCTTTATACTCCAATGCCAACAATCGGCCAAAGACTGACACTCCTCCCTATGCCTCCCCTCTGCTCCTCAGCCTTGGATTCATTGCCCAAGATGATAGTGAACCACGCGATTTGGATTTACGGTCCTCTACCGACGGTTAGCAGGTATCAACACTAAAGAAGAGATGAATTGACCGAAGAAGAAGAGAAATCAACCACTGAAACTCATTTCCCTCTTAACGAAACCAAATAGGAATCCGATGACAAAATTATTTTTACCTTGACTACGGAAGAACCTAGATATGGTCCCCAGATCTTGCGATAGAGGCATAGATGAATCATCGATTAAGGTAGCGAATTGTCCCCTTCATCTATGGCCACGAGCTCTTGAATCCGATGGAGGGTTGCCTTCCCAATCATTGAACAAAATAGTGTTTGCAATGGTGGAGAAAACAAAACCCGCCCAGAAGTTGTTTATTGTTCTTGTTTTTGTCTCTTGCTCATGCAATTTGGCAGAACCCAAATCTGGTTGCAAAACTCAGATTCTTTGCTTATTCGAATTAATTGTTTTGTAATTTGGGTTGATTCTTGACCTTTTTGTAGTTGGAAGGAGAAAGTTTGAAAGTTTTAGTTTGTTATTGATGTTCAAGAAATTTGAAAGGTTTAAAATTATTGATTGGAAAAATTTGATGATCGAAATTGTTATTTTACATTTATTTAAATATTAATTATTACTACCTCAATAATTTTCATCCAATTTAATGCTGAAATTGATAGAAATGACCCAATTAAGGTTCAAAATAAGCTATGGGACCTCTAAGGAATTTACCCTTTACGTTTTGATCTGCTAACACGTGTCCCGCATCTCTGCCACTTTTGCTAACTCACGAATCCACCAATTGCACTACTTTGTGCTACCAAATACCTATCACGATCAAATGTAAATAAATTATGCCAAAAGAATATTTAAAATATGTCTAATAAATTGGAATCGGAGATATATTATATTGTAGTGTTAATTTGATATTCGTCTTTAGTTTTAGTAATAAATAGTATTCAAATGTTTCTCTATCCGAAACAAAGGGAAGACAAAACAGGTAGATATATATATATATATATTAAAAAAAAACAGCAAGCGATGTATTATACACTACAACAAAAGTGGTGCAAATCCTTTTGAAGAGTTAAAGCATAAGATCCCTGCAAAAAGACAAGCAAACACATGACAAATGGCGCCATTAAAAATTCATTAAAAAAATACATAACATTTTTTTTATCCTAACTTCTCTATTTCTCTCTAGATGTAAATAAATTTTTCAAAAAAAAAATTAGTTACAATTTTTCTTTTTGTAACATTTATTTTTTGTAAAATTACAAAAACTTCTCCGAGCTTTACCTTGACATACACTTGATCCTTGTGTTTTAAGAAACTTGTATTTACCTCTGAACTGTAACTAGCTATGCTGTTCGGCCAAATTATAGCAAAACCCTACTTTCATACCAGTTTTCTAAATTTAGAAACTTTGATCCCTAAATTTTCACATCTAACAAAATGACCCTCATCCATAGCTAACCAGTTTTACGATCTTAGTTTGAAAAACAGAAAAAAAAAAATCAGAAACTCAGGCTCCACTCCCCCAGTATATCACCAACTTGGATTCATCCATAATTATGATGAATTTCTTGCACACCACCGCCATGATTTTCTCTCTCAAAAGTGAGCCGACTCAACATTTGACTAGCTTGAGACGTGGGTCGACCTCATCGGCACTGTTGATTGACAGATCGACAATGAGCTGGTAGTTAGATCGAAGAAATGGAACACCAGTGAAATTGCCTTTCATTGATGCAGTTGACGACATGCTTGGCAATGGAGTCGATGCCGAGGCCAAGGACCAACCTGAACTCGACAAAATCCATGGCCTCGCCGGAGGCAACTTTCTTGAGCTCGTCTTGGGCAAGGACAATAGGAGTGGCAGCGTCTGAAAGAGACAGAGAAGGGAAGCTTGAAAATTAATTCGGGGTTTGGAATTTGGACAAAGAGAACGATAGTGGTGCATGGTGGAGGAGTTGAGTCAAGTGAAATGGTGATGGGCGGTGAGATTAGTGGCTGACCATGATGGAAAGTACAGAGATTAGTAGAAACAAGCAAAGCACACAGATTAGTAGAAACAAGAAATATTGTGAGCTTTTTTTCGTTTTTCTTTTTTAATTTTGATTTGCATACAAGGTAGCCAAATGCAAGTGAAACTTTTGTTTGTGACGGATGGTTGATTGTTGTCTTTGCCCAAAGTGTGGAACAAAAACTTGGAACAAGCAACACTCAGGGATTAGATGACAAGTTATCAAAATTCGAAGATACTCCGCTATCCAATTGCCTTAGGAACAGACAATAAAATAATTTCAGAAAACCCTAAAAGTTGGAGATATGAACAATTAGAGAAACCAGAACGGACACCTGACACCCAGAGAAAAACAACGCAAAAGTAGGAGCAAGAAGGGAAAAAAATGATTAACTGAAAGGATTGGCGATCGGTGGACGACGGGGACGGCGGCACTTCTGTTGCACGCTTCGCTCATCATCTGGGCGCTCTTTATATAAATCCGGCAGTTCGTTGTTTAGGTTAAAATTTCTACGATCTGGGAATATATCTTCAAGTTAATAGACGAAAAGGGAACTGCCACATTACCTAAACCGATGAAAAGCAGATGTCCTAATTAATCAATCTTATAATAATTTTTTTAAAATATTTTTGGTTTAAATAATATATATGATAGACCATAATAATCATATATATATATATATATATTCTACTGTATCCAATGTCATTAATTAGAGAGCAAAATTTATACTCCCCATCGTAAAACTATTGCAACATATTTTACTTTGAATCATTCTAAATTTTTATAATATTTTCATATTTAATAAATTATTTTATTATACTTCACTTTAAACTATCATTTAAATATATTTTTTTTGCTAACTTTTTCGATTCATGCCTAAAAAATGAATGGCCAAAGTTGAAACAACATAAACTTTTTTTTACTTTCTTAATATTCATGTCAAACCAAATGACTTAATATATATGAGATAAAGCTGGTATATATTAAGAATTATAGGAGGGTTGTTAAGAGAACATTTACAATCAAGGAGATACATTTTATATATATCTTTGTTATTGTTCGGGCTCTAAGCATAAGGGTGAGAGCTAGGAAGCCTATGAAATCTAGACCTAATTAGGGCTATATCATTATGTCAAAGCTCAAAACTACAAAAAGTAGTGATCCTATAATTAAGATCTTTATCACCCAACAAACTAAATGTAGTAAGATGTTTACACCCAATTTATTTTAACTTAAGTTAATTGATTTGAAAATGATTTATTTTTATTTTTATGTGTTTTATTTTTATGTTTAATAAAAATTTAATATTATATTGCTACAATAATCCATTGAAAATACAATTTTTATAATCTTACTAATTTTTTGTGAAATTTTCTAATTTAAGACATTAAAAAAATTTAAAAAAAATTTAACAATATCATGAAAAATTACTTTCAAATAGATTATTGCATCTACATAATATTAATTTTTAAATAAAATTAGTTTTAGATAAAAAAAATATAAAAATAAAAATAAGTCAATTAACTTAAGTAAAAACGAATTACCTTTTAATATATACATATATGTAGCGAACTAGCATGGCTGCCCGCCAAGGGCCCCATTCTGATAATTATTTGTGGCCAGCCGAAAACATCTTTTGGCAACTCACTAATCCTTGTAGGAATAGATGGTAGGTAAGTAACAGGTGTTGATCAAATAGTGTTTTGGGTGAAGAAAGGGGTGGTCTCTAGCAAAGGAGGCAAGGGCGTAGCTAGAAACAAAGCCTATGGTACACATGGTGGGTTATTAACATGTATAAAGTTATGATCAATAATAGAAAAACTTAAATAATGTTATATATTAATTCATGAAATTTGAAAGTTTTCAATGATTAAGTTCACTTAAAAAATTTATAACTCATAATTTAATACGATACTTTTTCAAAACCACATACTAAAAACTATCAAAATTAAAATTAAACATCGAACTGCAACCTTTTGATGACAAAGAGAGTAACTTCTTACTTCTTTAACACTATTCAAACTTAAGAAGAAATGTGCATTTTTTAGATAAAAATGCTATAGATTTTTTACTATTCTAAAAGTTAGAAAACATGATCTGTTTAATAAAAATCTAATAGTTAGTTTAATATGATTTTTTTGTATTATTTTCATTCAATGTAAAAATAATGAAGAATGTAATGGGTTTAAGGAGACTGCCCCTCATTATTTGTAAAGTATGTCCTATAAATTCAATATTAATAATAGTCATTAGGTAGACTAAGAATAAGTATGTTCTATAAATTCAATATTAATAAGAAGATTTTCCCTATTATTTGAACTAATTGAAAGGTCGAATAGGTTGTTAGAAAGAAAATATTAATATTAATATTAATAAAAAACATAAACTTAATTTATAAAAATGAAAATATATTATATATTTAAAAAATTATTAGTTTATTTATACATATAGTAATTATTCATAAGCAAAAAAATTATTAGAAATATATTACATATTTAGGAAAAATTGGATTGGCAGTGACATAAGATGAACCTTGTGGTTGATTTACATAATTTGCAAACTGTATTGGGTAATCAAAGCATTTGACTCCACTAGTATAACATATGGAGTTACTATTAGGGCAAAGTATAGGTTTTCTAAAATAGAGGGAGGCAAATGTAAGTTAGGTCAAATCTTGGAGGAGTTTCTGTAAGTTTCATTTTGGTTTTTACAAAAAGGTAAAATATGCACTTGCCTATTATAAACTTTAAAGTTTACAAATAAATACCAAATTTTAATATCATATTTACTAAATTTTGATTCCCTGCCCCTAGTTGGAAAATTAAAGGCATGTTGGAATTCTCTTGTAGCTGCAAGTTTGTACAAACAAAGATATGTCTTATACTGGCACTCAACATATACACCCTGTTAGGAAAAAAATTTCCCAATTACCCATCATGTGCAATGGAACAACAAACAAGGTTAAGTAAGCACAAACAAATTTAATATGGTTCGACTCTTAATTAGCATATATCCACAGGTTAGAGAAATTTACTTGAACGAAATATAAAGATTACAGTAAATGAATACTCTCAGTGCTCACACTAGCCAATGAATTTGGGATTTAAGCACAAATTGTGCTCCTAACTATAACTCATGAAAGTTCATAGGCCTGAAATGAAAAAACCAAAGGGCTAAGACATCTTTTATGTTTATTGCCACAAAGTGGTAAGAATGTATGATTTCAATATTTGATGACCAACCTATGTTACCATACACAAACAAAGGGCAAAGTTTGTAACTCACGCATTATTTAGTTTTAGATATTTTCTTCGCCAATGTCTAAATGGACTGAAGTAAAAAAAAAAAAAAACTACAACAGGTAAAACTTTTCATAATATCATATGAAAGCTTATCATTTTAATATACTCCCTCCTTTTCACATTAATTGTCGCTTTTACCTTTTTTAACTGAATTTTAACCTGAATATATTTATATATTCTATCTGCCTCAAATTCTTTGCATCATTTACTTTTCAGTATTTAATCTATAATTTTTTATTTTTAACATTTTAGTATATAAATAAAAAATATTTATATATGAATGATAAATCAAGACCTATAATTTTTAAATATATTTTTTCAAATTTTTTCTAACAAATAATAATATAAATAGATTTAAGTCAAACTAGTCAAAAAAAGTCAAATGGAGCAAAGAAAATGGGACGGAGAGAGTAATTAATATGTATTGAAAAAAAATTCTTGAAAATGATATTTAGAAACTATAATCTTTAACATTTCATTTTCATATAAAATATTCATATTTTGATAATAAATTTTGAAAGAAATAAAATCACAAATTAATTACTATGAATAGTAAAAGAGTCAGTTTTTGTGAAATATAAGGTGTATATAATAATTAGTCTAAGCATGGATAAATTTTTATGAACTTGGGGACTCCTGTCTGAGGTAAAGAAAAATGATAAGTGTATAAGTCTTTCTTTTTTTGCGGCAGAAAAAGATAAGTATGTGTAAATGTTATGTTAGCATTTTTTGCTAACCAAAAACAAGAACAAGAAAATAGGGGGTTTAGTGACTAGATCGGGGAACTAAAGAAACAGTTATCGGACTATCCTTCATAAATTTGATCACTAAAAAGGGGCGCAAGTTTCGACGGCGTCCTGCCGATCAACTAGCAACCAAGATAGAATCTATTGCCAGCATCGGTCACCAATTAATCGCTAGAATTGGTAGCTCTTCCGAAATGTTTCACATTGGTAATCTATAAGAAACAAAACTGACCAATCAACTTCTAGTGCCCCTGCTTTATAAATTTAAATTCTTTTGTTTTTTCTTATGCTTTTTCCTATCTTCTATTTTTTGTTTTCATGTGCTTTGTTTAATTGGGAGTAACAGACCGACTTGGTTCAAGTTAGGAAGGAAGAAATTGTTCTTCTCCAAAATGCCTAATCTTCCACATTTTCTTCTTAACATTTCTTTTATTCTTATGAAAATGAACATGTACCCCTTTGGTTCAAGTTAGGATAGTTCTAGTAGAAAATATTAGTTTGAGAACTTATGGCTAAAGTATGCCTTTCCTCCCTTTCATAACTGCATATGTATCCACACACTATGCTTTTCCTCCCTTTCATAACTGCATATGTATCCCAAGTGTGTGATATCTCAAGTGTGGAAGACTTCCTTGGTTCAAGTTAAGCTATTGGTCAAATTGCTGAGCTAAAGGAAGAAAATTTTCCTTTTCTTTTTATGTGTTAAAGGCCTTTTTTTCTTCCCCATCTGGTAAAATGTGAATATTCACAATAGCTAAGTAAAGAATAAAAGAAATTGTTAAAAGGAAAATCTAGTGAGAAATCTTCAAGTAAAATTTTTTGAATCTAGTATCTTAACTCTGGGTATCTGGTGTTCATAAGATTTGGCAACTGATTAATGGCAGCCCCAAGTGGGTCATTAAAAAAGCATATTGGTCCCAGTTATTTTGTCAGTTACCCCTCCCTATTGGCTGATTGGTCACCACTGTAAACAGTCACTAAAAAGCGACATGGTGACTGTTGTGAAATAAGAATTTTAAATTTATAACCCTTATTTTACTTGTAAGTAAATAGTGTAGTTATGTCTAAGAGGCAAATATTGGTATTGTCCCAAGGAAAATTGATGATTCAAATTGGTTATGAAGTACTTAATTATCCACCAAACTAATACTAATTAAACGATCAAAAGAAGTGAATTCCAAAATGATGTGAAGAGGAAGAATAACAATTGAAAAGTAAGATGCAAGGAAGATGTGAATGCAAGCTAAAACTAACAATGGCTGGGGTTATCTCCCTAGGATTTCACAACTTTATCTTGTTATCTAAGTCAATTGAGAAAGGTGGGTGTTAACTCTTTATGTGGTATGAGATTCTAGCATCAAAGCCTTTCTCTGTTTTAAAACCAAGCCTGACTCGCTTATAGTTTAATAATGAGGTTTCCCAAACTCATTTATTACACCTAATAGATTAAGTGAATGTTTCTAGTCTTTCTAACCCATTATGTTTCTCTCTTTAAATCCACCAAAACTTTTTCCCTTTCTAAAAAACAAAGTTGAAATTGGAAACATGCATGACATGGCCAAACAACATACAAGATTAAAGCACTAAAGAGAGCAACACAAGAGAGGCAGCATCCAAGAAAACCATAAATTAACATTAGAACAATAAGAGTCAAGAGTTGCATCTTAAATAGATAAATGGAATTATTTAATGTTCAAACTAAACATACACACGACCCTAAAATCCATGAAATCTATAGTAAAATGCAAAAAAAAAAAAAAAAGATGAAAGGAACCAAGAAATACCCTTGATGCTCTAGTATCCTAGCTCTCCAAGCATCTCCCAAGCTTCCTCCAAGATTGTGCAAAATGTAGGCTACAAGAATATGGTAAAAAAACCTAGAACAAGAACTGCTACTCTAACAAGTGCTAGACTAGAATGGACCTAGATTCATCCAAAATGCATAAAAGACAAGGCTTTTTTATCCCTATCAAGTTGCAAGATAGAAACCCTTCATCAATTACAAGTTAAAATTCAAAATGGGGAGTGGGGACCAGAAATCTTGCATCCTTAGGTGCTGCAACGTCAAAAAATAGAGGAAAAAGTGGTGCCACAATGCCAAGACTTGAGCCCCTGGCGCCATGGTGTCGCCACTGGCGCTACAGTGCTAGGATTGCAAAAAATGGGTCAGAGCCAAATTGCTTGTGGCATGATGATGCCACAATACATTTTAGAGATTGACCATTGCGTGTTTGTTTTTCATCTCGCTCGATTTTGACACTTCCATCAGCTTTTTGAACCTGTAAAACAAAGGAGCAAAGCAAGAAACAATAAGAAAATCTAGTGCGAGGTGATAGAAAATGATAGTCAAAGTAAAAAAAAAAGTCAACAAGTTTGACCAACATTTTATGCACTGAACACTAACAAATTGATAACCAATTTTGTAGTCAATTTTTCACGTTTCTCTTATAGTGAGACACCATGACTTGAAAGGACCTTAATGGAAAGGTAAAAAATATTTGGATAGCTAACAAAAACGTGTTAGATTTCAATGAAAATGTTGTTTGTCCACTGTTATCTTAAAACCTATATTTTGTATTTCACACCAGTAAGGTAAAAAGATTATTTTACGTCTTTGTTAATCTAAACTATTTAATGAAATAATCATTTGACTAATATTTGATAATTTAAATTTTGCTCAAAGATAGCAAGTTACATAATTTGTGTTATTTTTTTAAAAATTGACGTGTAGTTAATAAAGAGTGCAACAAATTGCACCAACTAAGTTGCACCAAAAGTCCTAAACCTTTATATCTCACTACAAATTGGTCCCTAATCTCAAATTCATTGCATATTGGTCCAAACTTTATAATTCATTGCATATTAGTTCCTAGTCTTAAAAGAATTGAAGTGACACACAATTTGATTTATAGAGATAAAAAATTGATAATTTAATGGTCCATTAACTATAAAAAAATTATAAAACATATTAAGTTTACAAGAAAATCGTTACTAAACAGTTTGAATAGTAACTTTCAAGTATTTATCTTATATCAATTTTTTAAATTCCAATTTAAAATGTTTTGTAACTATCTTCATATAAATTCAATATATGTCATAATTCTTTGACAATTAATAGAGGATCTAAACTATCAATTTTTCCTATCTATAAATCAAAATTTTGTGCCAAATCAATACTAACTAGGACTGGAAACTAATATACGGCGAGGTATATAGGTTTCAGACCTAAATGCAATATAATGGAGATTGATGACTAATTTACAACAAAAATCAATGTTTTGAGACTTTTTGGTGCAATTTACTTTGAGAAAACAGAGGAAAAAGTAGGAAGAAATATCGAATTTGCAACTACTATTTTAGGTTGGAAGTAGATATGCCACTATAGTTTTCTTTTAGGCCCAATCTCCCACTAATGTTTTAAAATGTATCAGATATGTCACTAAAGTTTCAAATTAATTAAAAGTAGATATGTCACTGGCCGTTAAAAAACTAATGAAAAATGTTAAAAATAATAAGTTTTGAAATTTTATGGTAATAATGTAAGTTTTAACAAACTTTAAATATATTTTGTAATTAGACTTTCTCTCTCTCTTTCTCGAATGCCAATAAGGAGATTAGATATCAGGGACAAAGGGAGAGTGGTGACAAGACTAGGGCGCTGGTGACGAAGACAGTGATAAAACTGAAGCCCTAATAACAAAGATCAGACCATCTTTTAGCAAAAATGTCAAAGGTCCAGATATTTTTTTAAAGGTGTATAATAACCCTAAGCTTTTAAAATATGCTATTTTTACCATTTTCTGTTATTTTATAACTGATAGTAGCATATTAAGCTTATTTTAAAATATTAGTTGGAGATTGGGTAAAAAAAAAAAATTATAGTCGCATATCTGCTCCATACCCAAAATATTAGTAGTAAATTTGATATTTCTAACAAGAAAAGTATATTTGTTTCTGAAAAAAAATTATAATTTACTAAAAAAGCATTAATAGCCGGGGGCCGGCGAGCGGTGGCATGAAGCCAGTAAAGGAAAGAGGAGCCGTGCAGGCCTATAAAAGTCGAGTCAGAAAAGGTTTGAAGAGGGATGCCATGTACTTTGCACAATTCAAAGATGCCGATATAGTAAGGTTCGCCAAGCAATTCATTTCATGGACAAGCAGAGCAGTGCCGTAATGGGTCTCTCTCCTCTCTCTGTTGCCTTTCTTTAGTACAAGAAATATTACAAACTACTTCACGTGGAAAAAGTAGATACTGTAAAATTTTAAATTTATTTAAATTTAAATGAGTCTTATGTATAATTTTAATTTAATTATCCAATATTGATGACTAGTCATTTTAGATTTCATTCTGGCACATCAAGTATTGTGAATTTGACATACTACAAGATAAAATTATTTTACAAACCGGCAAATCGGTCACCAACCGGATGTCATTTTATTTTTTGGCAATTTAAAATGTTAACCATCAATCAGTTATTAGGGTGGGGTGACTGATTCTCATATGCTTTATGGCGACCGATTGTGGCAATTAGCAATCCGTCGCCAATTATTATTTCTTTCAAAATTTCAAATACTTAAATTTAAAATTTTTCAATACAAAATTTCAGATATTAAATTTAAAATTTTTTGTTCCAGATTTCTCATTGATTTTCGGTTTAACATTTCTTTTATTTTATACTAATTTTTATAAAAATAAGAGTGCCAGAGAGAAGAAACAAAAGCATAAGAAAAAAATAAAGGATGACAATTTATAAAATACAGATATTGAAACTGAACCTAAAACTAATTGGTCAGTCTTGTTTTTCACGAATTGCCAGCTTGGAGATTTTACTTTTAGAGAGGGCAGCGAATTGGTAACAGAATAGGAACAACCGATTTCACTCAATCGCTAGTTGGCAATATATTGCCGGTCCTCAAAACCTATTTCTGTTGTAATGATGGGAATATTATAAGAAAAAAAAGAATAAATAAATGAAGAAAATAGATATTGAAGGGAGCCCGAAAAGCAAAGAGGTATTTTGCTTGCGAAATGTTGGGCCATTCTGGTATTTCCGCCAGTACATGCACTAAGGGGCTGACACGTGGGTGTCACCTTTCTTTGTCCCGGCGCTTTATGGGAATACGGAACTGGGGGAACAGAAATAGTCTTATGAGTTATGGCGATTTTGTTTGTGTTGCGCAGGGTAGTTTGGTTTGGTGGTGAGTTTTTTGGGGGCACTTTTGAGGGTTTTGTTTCACAAATTAAGGGCATTTCTTGTCTCCTTACATACATTGGCTGGCGTGGGGGAGCTTCTGAATCTTCTCAGCTTTTCACTTCTTTTTGGAATGTTTCTCATTATCAATAACATTAGTAGGAATTTTCTAATCTGCTAGTCGACAAGATAACTTATTATAATGTGAATTTGTTTGGTTGGAGACCTCTACCGACCTTAAATTTTTCTTCAAAGATTTAAACATGCCGAAGGTTTTTGGTTCTCTTGAAATTCGACTTGTTTAAATAAAAATAAGTGCCACAAAGAAGAGTAAAATATTCTAGAGGTTCTCAGTAGTTGTAATTTGTAATGTTCCTCATAAACTTAACACAACCGATGCTTTTCTTACACCGTAAAACCATTAGAAAATTCATAAATAATAAAATATAAAATTTAGGTCAAATTTTTATCTCATCAATGGCACGAAAATAGATAGTTAAGTAATATAAAATTAGTAGATAATAGAGAATTAAAATCTGTATAGAATAGGAAAAATATTACCTATGTATCAAGAATAATTTGGATGAGTCGTGAGTCTACCCACTCTCTTTTGGACGTTTCATGTCATACTGGTGCAGCAGTCTTGGTCACGCCGTTCTCAAGATAAAACAACCCAACTATCTTATTATAACTCTACATACACATACACTATTGTGAAGTAGAGCTCCACTCACATATTTCTTTACCCAATACTATTTGAAACATCTATAAAATATTATTTTGTGGAAGAAATATATAAGTTGGAAGAGGGAGGAGCCAAATATCTATATCTAATTAGCAAGCATATATATATACCCACTAGCCATTTAGCATTTAATATGGGAATAAAAGCCCAAACGTCAAAGAATTGAAAGATAAAATTTATTAGCCGTTTGGTTAAAAAAACGGATAAAAACTAATAAAATCACAATTACTCTAAGCAGCTAGAAAAGGTTTTAAAGCATAAATTTTATTCCACCAATATTTTTTTTATTGAAATAATAAATCTCCAACAATTCCTTCTCCATTTCAATAAAAATCAAAATGATATAAAGATGGGTAAAGACAATTTATTATGCATAATAAAGATGGTGATACTTTGAATCTTTATTTAGTGAGTTGGCTCCCTTGTTCCATAATCAATAGTGGTACGACCTTGAACTATGGTTATTTGTGGGTATAAGTTTATCTAACATACATAATAAATTAGGTATCCATTGAGCTTATAAGCTTGCACTATTAATGGCCATGTGCATATCATGATTTTTTTCATGAACGATTTTAATAATAGCCCATAGAGCGGCCTTACTCCAATGCTCATATAGCTGAAAATTCACCAAGGATGCTCCTGTAATTCTAACACCCCACTCAATAAAAAGCTATAGATTCCCATTAAGAGTAAGCACTCAACCCTCAATCATTACAGGATAGATGCATCTACACCATAGGGATGTGAGCAATAAATAAATCTCTAAAATGATGCATCTCTTAACAACTTCTCTACGATTCGTTTTTCCCATTCAAAACCAAAGCCTCAGGACCTCTGATTTTTAGGTTGGGTATCTTCATAGAAAGCTCCATTTAATTTGGGCTTAACCCATCCTCCTCGATGTAACCCTTTTAACCTTTGACTTCAATCAAAGATTTTACAAGAAATAAAGAACAAAGGTTAGGGTGTATTGACCACATGCCACACGTTGCTAGCAATGATGTCAATGATTGTAGGTGGTGATAAGCATTGAGCTCAAATTCCATTTCCCACAATTTTATTTTCAACCAACCTACATCATGTGGCTAATAAATTTATCATATATTCAAATTTGTGATTCCCATCTCATGGGTATTTTGATATGCTTCAATGATAATGCACACTTCCATAATTTTTAATTTTATGGGATACTTGTATATGCTTCCATGAATATACACACAAGTGAATTGGGGTTTATCTTATTTTGCATATTTGTTTAGGTCGGTGTGCATTTCTCAAAGAGCATAACTAAGGGGGTCCATCTTTTTTTTTCTTTGTATTTTTCCTTCACGTTGTGTGCATTTCTCAATTGAGCATAAATCGGGGTCCATTTCTTTTTCATATTTACTTGGGACATGAGTATGTCATACAAGGCAACTCTTTTAGGGTTTTTGTGCCTCGTAAAAAGGCTATGCCATCAATTCAATATATGTTGTAATATCCCACAATAGTATTTCATAATCGCTACATTGATGCCCTGATTTAGACTTATATATAGTCTAAATCTTTAATTGATTTTTTCTCACAATTTTTTTTTTCGAAGCACCAAAGTTTATGTTCCCACAACTTGAATCCGAGGCAACAAATATTTTTATTCCCATAACCAAAATCCGAGGCAACAAGTTTTTGTTTTTCAATGAGCCTTTTTCAATTTCCGAGGTGCAAGTTAACAAATTATTCTCTTTATCAAAAGAGATATTTTCGGCTACTAAAGGCACCAAATCAAAAAATGAGGAGATTTCAAAACTTTTTCATAACTTTCAGAAGGCAACTAGGATAGATCCAAAACAATGAGATTTCAGGAACTTTTTTTTTTCCAAATAATTTTCACTTCCTTTCCTCCAACAAAAAAAAAATTTCCTTCTTCTAAAAAATTGTTGGTGGCATCAAACAAGTTTATTCCAAACTTTGGAATTTCTATTTTCACAAATGCATCAACTCATTTTTTTTTTATACCAAACTAAACACACATGAGATTCAAAATAAATTTCATCCTCATATCAAATAAGCAAACCAATGGCAGAAAAAGGTCATAAAAATCTATATAGAATAATCGTAAAAATCACGATGAAATGTTTGATACATATAGTAGGTGACTAGTCTTTCCTTCAAATAATTTTCTCTTGTGAAATTAAAGAAATAACCAATTATTTGGTTTTATGCAAAAATCATAGTAACTCATCTTTCAAAACCTGTATATGGTTGTCACGAAACAAAAATTTCTCTCTTTTTTTTTTAAAAAAAATGTTCCATTTTGCACGTAGAATAAAGCATACAACCTTTTATTGCTTCCTATGTAAAATTCAATCTAGCGGTGCATTTTCCAAATTCAATCCAGTCATGAAATATATATATTTTTTTCTTTCATGTACCAAATATAAAAATTTTAATAATAGCACCAGTCAATATGAGATCAAACACAAACTGATTGTGATTAAGAAGAAATCAATTTGTTTTTCTTTTCTTTTTCAATGCTTATATAAACTCAGCCAACAACTTAGATCAAAATTGGAATGATTTAACCTTGATTTCAGTAATAAACCCACCAAAAAAAAGAAAAATAAAAATTGATATCCTTTGAAAAAAAATGGATGGATTAAAAACATTTTCTCTTCAAGCTTTCATAAGCTAAAATAATTTGTTCTCATTTTTTTTATTTCCCACAAAAACTGGTAAAATAAAATTCAAAAACTTTTTCTCCACCAGCCAAATGTTATGAAAACATAAGTGGAAACCATAAAAGCAATTGGCAATAAAGTCGAGCAACTATGGAGTAAGCACAGCGAAACGTCCAAAAATTGTTGTTCCTACATCGTAAAACCATTAGAAAATTCACAAATAATAAAATATAGAATTTAGGCCAAATTTTTATCTCACCAATGGCACGAAAATAGACAGTTAGGTAATATAAAATTAGTAGATAATAGAGAATAAAATTTGTAGAGAATAAGAAAAATATCACCTATATATCAAGAATAATTAGGATGAGTCGTGAGTCTCCCCACTCTCTTTTGGACGTTTCATGCTATACCAATGTAGCAGTCTCGGTCACGCCGCCCCCAGGATAAAATAACTCAACCATCTTATTGTAACTCCACATACACATGCACTGTTGTAGAGTAGAGCTCCACTCACACATTTCTTTACCCAATACTATTTGAAACATCTATAAAATATTATTTTGTGGAAGAAATATATAAGTTGGAAGAGGGATGAGCCAAATATCTATATCTAATTAGCAAGCATATATATATATTTATATATATATATAGACCCACCAACCATTTAGCATTTAATATGCGAATAAAAGCCCAAACATCAACGAATTGAAAGATAAAATTTATTAGCCATTTGTTTAAAAAAATGGTTAAAAACTAATAAAATCACAATTACTCTAAACGGCTAGAAAAGGTTTTAAAGCATAAGTTTTATTCCACCAATATTTTTTTTATTGAAATAATAAATCTCCAACAACCGATAGCAGTCATGTTTATTCTCAAATATCTATATGTGGGTCTATTACTTCAATTCCCTAGGGCTTCCATCACTTTGGGCTTAGTTGGATTCCATGGCCACTTCTTTTCGTTTCTCTTCTAACAATCTCTTTACTTTCTTGCTTGTTCTCCTTCTGTTTCTTCTCTATTTCTTCATTCCCGCACCTTCTCATTTTTTCTTCATCCTTAATTGTTTAACACTCTCTTCTTTAAAACACTACTAAAAAAACATGTATTTTTCAATAGTCCGAATTTCAATTATCAATCTATTGGAAATTTTTAACGTGAACAGTCGCTGGAAAAAGACAAACTATTTGTCAACGCTGCATTGGAAACTTCAAACATCATATTCTCTAATAGCTAGACCGTTGGAAATTTTGAATGTAACAAATAACTAGAAAGTTTCCAATTGCCAAGTTTTTAGAAATTTTAAAATTTCAGCTTCTCCAACAGCTAGGCCATTGAAATTTCTAACATGAGTAGTTGATGGAAAAAGGGGAGATTCAATAAATAAATTTTGTAATTTTAGAAGCTAAAGTGATATTTTTAAAATATTTTATTTAAAAATTTGAGATTGCAAGAGTGTGAAATATAGGTTATATTTATGTAGACTAATTTAGAGTTTTTATTATATAAGTCTTCTATTATATATATTAAAAACTATAATTTTTAATGTATGAAAAAATAAGAGTACAAATTTTCTTTCAAATGATAGGAACTGTTTGTTATTAAACTAATCAATTACACATATTTATAATATATTTTACCTAAAAATATTAAAAAAATTAAAAAATGGAAATGTCATATACATACATACATACATACGTACATACACACATACAAGTATGTCTGTGTGTGTGTGTGTGTATGTATGTACACACACACACACACATAAGTATAGACCAGGCGGCGGTAGTGGCGGGACAATGCCCTAGCGGTTGCAGCAGGTTTGTTGATGGACAAATTAGGGTTGTTGGTAGTGATTTGGGTGTGGGCCTAGTGAATAGAAGATATGGGCTAGGAAATTTAGAGAATTTTGGTAAACCTGAGCTGATAAATAGTAGGCTTGAGAATGAAGATGTAAATAAGTCTATTGGGTTCAGAAAAAAGGAAATTAGATCTAATATATCTATCTTGAGGGCTGCAAAAAGTAAGATGGGTTTAGTGGTATGAGAATCATGTAATAAAAATGATTTGTATTTAATATTCAATGGGGTTCCTTCAATTTTATAGGTAGTGGATAAACTTGGAGATCAGGACTGGAGGAATTTTGAGTGGTCTTCGGAAGGTATGAATTTGAAAGATATTGAGTCTTCAAATTGTATTAAGGAGAGTTTCAAAGGGATTAGTAGGTTGTCTTGCACATTGACAGTTGTTACAAAAGGTGTATTAAGGGAAAGAAACCGTTCAATTATGGCAAAATTCTCTCAGTTGGATAATCAGGTGAACAAAGTTAGCAAAATGTTAGTAGTCTCTTTTGATAGGTGTGAAGGGTTAGCTCTTGAAATGTTCAATGAATTGAAGACTATAGAACATGTGAAAAAGAGATATAAAATTTTAGCTCTCATAGGAAAAGATCGTCTTTGCGTAATGAATTAAGAGGATTAGAATAGGTACTAAAATTAGTTGTGTTCAGTGGCATTTTTTATGGGTGAAGAAGCAAATGCTCAAGAGGTGGGGCCAAGGAGTTTTGGGAGGTTTTAATTTTTTTGCTACTTTGGTGAGAGAGTGATGTATTGGGAAAGGAATTTTGTGGGCTAGTTATGTTTGTTTCAAGTAGTTAACTAGATCTCCATGTTCATCAATTTCCTTATTCAAGTTTTGCAAAATTTACATCTTGTTGTTAAAAAAAAAAAGTATGATGTATGTACACACACATGCACACACACACACACACACACACACACACACACACACACACACACATACATACATATATACATACATATAATGTAATATAAAACTATAACCCAACCTAACGTATACCATTGGCCTAGCCTAGCCCATACCATTGGCCCAACCTAGCCAGACCCAACCTAAAGCTCGACTTATCTTACCCTAAATCCCTTCTCCCTCCACAGTTACCATCATCTCTCATTTTTACCCTAAATCCTTCTCCCCCTATAGCAGTCCTCATCTTCCTCATTCGTTCGTTCGCCTGCCTCTTCTATCTTTCCTCGTTTGCCCTACTCCCCATCCCTCATTATCCGTCGTTTTCGCCTGCCCTTTTGATTTGCCGACCGCCCTCCTCATTTTTCTTTCTCATCCACCGTCATCTCACTCAATGCCCGTTCCTCCTTACTCTCGTTGCGTGCCCGCTATTGATCTCACCAAATGCCCGTCACCGTTCTTACTCCCCTTGTTCTCATTGTCTCCTCATCGCTCTTCTCTTATCATCGTCGCCTTCTCACTTTCTTCGTCGCACCCGATGAAGCTATTAGAAGTGGAATGGTAAAATGGGACCATATAATTACAACTACTAGACTTGGTGCTAGTAACTTGGGGTTCTGTTATTTGAAGATTGGGATGAATCTTGCTTTTTGTCATTTTAAATTTGGAAGATGGGTGCAGATTTGATCGAATTTTGAAAGATGGGTGTAAGTCTAATTAAATTTTTTGGATTTTTAAATTTTTTGTTTTTGGATTATTGTGCAAATTTGATGGAATTTTTATGATTTTGGATTTCGGAGATAGGTGCAAATCTGATAAAAATTTTCTAATAATATAAAATATAATTATGTGATTCTAAATTTTTTCAATAATATAAAATATAATTTTTGTAAGTATAAAATATAAAATATAATTTTAGTAAATATAAAATATAATTTAAAAAAGATTTTTAAAGGCTTGGCTATTGCAAAACCATCCAACTGTTAAAACAAATTCTATGAGGTTTGGTTGTTGGTAATTTTCAATGGCTCATATTTCGATTGCTAGCTATTGAAAATACCAGCAGCTAACCATTATGCTGTTAGACATTTTTTTCCCATTTCGTCATTTGCCAACGCACCAATTTTCAATGGCCTTATATTGGAGAATCTAATTTTTCAATGTGAGACTGTTGGAAATGACTATTAGAAATTATCATTTTTTTAGTAATGAAAAAAGAATAGGGAGTTAAGGATGATGCCAGATATTCAAGGTTTTGGCTAATAAAGTCCTCACTATGGAACTATTTATGATCTGATTTGTTCTAGTTGAATATTTTACAAATATAATAAGGGAAAGTTTGTGTTCACAAAATAGTGTGAATTTTTTCTAATTGATGTGTATGGTTGAGGAGACTCGAAGGGCAATATGTTTTATATGGATATTTCGTCAGGTTTTGTGGATGACCAATCCTGTCTAAGCCTTTCACCATAAGTTTTTTCAATTTAAACTATTAGGCTTAAGGAACCCTTACGCATTTTTGCACTATAATTGATTATTTCTATAATTTTTCCTAATTATTTATTTTTGCTACATGAGTCTTGTCAGTTCTATTTTACTTGTAGTTTTTTATGTCAAGTGGAGTATAAAACATGTACTTTACAGGTATTTATAGATCTTGGACCTTTTTTCATTGCTCATAATTCACTGTCTGAAAATTGAAGTTAGACATTCAAAAGGTAGGCCTAAATGCTAATTGCACCCCTAAAATCTAGTGACTTAGACACAATTTACCCCTCAACTAAGAAAAGCATCAACTCATATCTTGAACTTTGATAAAGCGGTCACTTTTGTCCTTTAACTTAATGAAGCACTCACATGCACGTGAGCTAGATGTCATGAGGCATTTAACGGAGCAGCCGTGGATCATATTCCCTCCCTTCCTATATTTTTTTCCCCTCAATTAGCTTGACATCGGAAGCCAGTCTCTGCCTTGACTCACAGCCAATCAAGCATAAAAACTTGCCCCTATGATCCGAGTCTAAGGCTAGGCCATCCCTCTCCTAGATTTCATCACCTATGCACTGCTAGCTCTGCTGTCACAACCAAATTGCAGTCCACTAAGAAGCACCTCCTTACTTTTATCTTTGACAAGAGCTGAAGCCTTAAGACATAGCAAAATCAAAGGTGGCGTGTGGAAATCATCAAGGCCATTGAGGTTATCACTGAGCTCAAGTGTGACATTGTGATGATTGATGCAATGTTTATGGTGTTGTGGCAGCTTCTATGAATGACCAAGAAGGAGCAACTGTTCATAATTAAGAATGTGCCATTGTTAAGTATTGAAGTCGGCGACATTTTACAAGGGATTGATGTGAGAAGGATGAGCACATAATCTGATCACTTTTTAACCTGATGGTGTGTTATTTGTTTAGTCTTAAATCCAGCTTGCTTTTGCCTAGAAAGTCAACTTTAGGTAGAATTCATTTCATTTTTGTTCTAATTAATTAAGTACTATAACACTACATTACTAGTGTTAACAGTATAAAATAAAATAATTGTGATGTGTTTATTATTAGGTGGAGCAATTGATTGTGCTTATAGATTTACGAGTGAGATTTTGATTGGATAAAGTTAGGAGATTCCTTTGCCTCTATTCGCAAAGGGTTGGTGTGTGCTACCTAGTTAATTAAGAAAAGGTTGTTGCCTTGCTTTGGTTATGATTTACTAGTCCTACTACATATCATATCATATGTTTTACATGTACGATGTAATCTGGACTCCATAATTCAATTGCTGTTCATGGCTTGTAAAGGGAAAATGAAGGGGCTTCAAGAGTTTGGATGAAAAAATTGACTATAATAATAACACTGAGTTCGATGGGCATACAACTTTGCTAGTTGAGAGAAGAGAGAACATAGGAAAGAAGAGTCCAGCTCATGTGAGTGCTTCACTAAGTTAAAGAACCAAAATGACCACTTTCTCAAATGTTATAGTTCAAGTTAATGCATTTTATAGTTTATGGAGTAAATTGTCCAAGTTGCTATAGCCCAACGGAGCAATAGAAATTTAAGCCTAAAAGCTATAAAGCTATAAGCTTTTGATCATATCGAGGATCTTACAGTATCCTTCAATATTTTTATTTGGGTGAACAATGAATAAGATTAATTACTACATGGTGCTTGCTCTAGGGTATAACCGGTTTGGTTCAATAGTGTTTTTTTTTTTTCAAGGAGTGGCTGAAATATTGTACCTTCAATGGTGGTTCTTGTTGTTTGTCATTTGTTCTTTCATGGTCTGAAGAATAAAGTAACGCATTTAGAAGCTATAATCTTTAATGATATTGAGGATCTCACAATATTCTTTAGCCTTATTATCTGTTTGTCAATAGAGTTAGTTGGCAAAAGCATTTGAATATGCTTCTCTCTACTAGCTGATGACATAGTTAGGGTAGTGATATGTTTGTGTCTTCTCATTATGATTATTACTAAGTCATGCATAGTGTTGCATTTTCTAGTCTTGCTAGATAATTTGGTAATAGATATGTCAGCTATTTAGTTTGTTCCCAAATTTCAAATATGTGGTAATGTTTGGCCAATCATTTAAACTATATATGGTTAAGGTTTTTAGAAAGCTTACTATTCATTAGGGACAATTTATTTTGTATTAAAAAAAATGTCAATGCAATAGTGAAAGAAAATGGCAACTGAAAATTTAGTCAGTAGGATGTTGGAAAAGCCACAATTTGGCAATTGAGATTTTAGTTGATCTCTAGTTGCAAAAAACCTAACAGCTAGATAGGAGCAGTTGAACTCATGACTAAAGCCAGTGACTAAAAGCTCAATTGCTCTCCTTAGTAATGTGGCACAAAAAATAACAATTGAACTATCCAGTTATTGATAACAATGTTTGATACCTCAATATTTTTTATTAGTCTATACAATTGTAAAATAAAATGAAAAAAGAAATATGTTTGATAATTTTAAATGGAATTAATTTAATAAAATGAAAATGAAAATTAATTTAATTATAAAATAATTTAAAATTTAATTTAACTCCAAATTAGTTTAACCAACCATAGTCACTGTCTGTGTAGGATCTAAAGCCTAAGTGCTCATCAATTACCTTCCACCTCAAATTGTTCAGCTTGTGATTCGGTCCCTTACAACATTGTGATTCGGCGGTGCCCAAAGGAAATGTTGCTAAAACCAAGAAAAATCCTTAACAAAATTACTGTTGCAACAATAAAAATAAAATAAATCATATAAATTACATGAATGCTAAATAAGATTATGAAAAAAAAAAACTAAGAAAGGACGCAATAAAAACTCACCAAATAAAGGAAAAATTGGGCTAACAACAAAGAAATACTAGTAGAAACATGCCAAAATGAGGTTCTTGACAATAAAAAGAGGGATTAAGAATGTTTGAATTAGAAGTAGTAAGTTGAATATGTAGATCTTATGTCAAAATGATGATCCTAGCCACTGAATTGAGATTGAAACTTCAGTCACTGAAGTAGAAAAATCAGGATAATCCTCGGTTGAATAGTCAATCACTCCTTTTGGCTGAATAGTAATTTTACAAAAGTTAGCAACTAAAGGCTTTAGTCTCTATGCCTTCTTGACTGTTTTCTTCAATCGCTACCAATTTGAAGATAATAATTCAATGTTCGAGTGTAATCACCCTTTTGCTTGAATTTCATCAAAAATTTGATGATCTCAACTGCCAACTTCATCCTTTTTTCAGTTTTTTAAATAAATATGAATAATTTTTTCACTTAAAAATTACAAATTTTGCAAATTACATGTTATTGTATTATGACTGATTAGGAGCTAGGTGACAAAAATTTCTATTTTCACTGACACTTCCACTCTTACTCTTCTACAAAAGTGACAGGTTGGCTGCTTTCAATTGTGCTCCTACTTTCATTTTTATTACTCCCTCCGCCTCATAAAGGTTGGCCTTCTTTCCATTTTTGGATGTCTCAAAAAAGATGACCTCTTTCTTTTTAAAGCAAACTTCCACCCACTACTTTCCTAAACTACCCTCAACAATTGCATATGCCATCCGCCTTTTTTATTCAACTTTTTGACTACGGTACAATAAAGCTGATTCATCTGTCCCTATCTCGGTGTCCCCATCCCTATCCCACACGCTAACGTTATTATTGTGCCAGCTCTCTTAACTTCAAGTTAATCTTTGCTCTTAAACGGGAACTGGGAAAAACAGGCAGGAATCAGAACTTCGAGCTTTGAAAAAGTGGGTTGCTTTTCTTTTCCCACTTCTCACTCAGCCTCTCTGCTTGCTCTGCTCTGCTCAGTTAGTGGAGCTAGCAACAGCAACAATGTCCTCCTTCCTTCCTCTGCTCCTCTTTCCCTCATGTCTCTCATCTTCATCCTATATATCTCCGCCGCCGGCTCCTCCACCTCGCGGCGGGCTAAAATCGCCCAAGGCTATCATCTCATCTCCATCGAAAAGCTCCCAGATGGCGGCTTCCTCGGTCCCCTCCAAGGCAAGAACAAGAACAACATTTACGGTCCCGAAATCCCCCTCTTACAGCTCTTCGTCAAGTGAGTTTTTATTGGCTCCCCTTTTCAGCTCCGATGAATTATATTTATACACATCATTTCATTGTTGGTGACTTCCGTTCTGTTCGGTTTTACAGGCATGAGACGGAGGATCGCTTGAGGGTTCACATCACCGATGCCCAGAAGCAATGATGGGAGGTTCCGTATAATTTTCTCCCGAGAGAGAAACCGCTGGCATCGAAGCAAACCGTCGGAGGATTACCCAAGAGTCCAATTAAGGCTTCGGATATTTCCGAGTCGGAATTCATCTTCAGCTACAAAACCAACCCGTTCGGGTTTGCAGTAAAACGGAAGTCTAACGGCCAAACCCTCTTCAACCCCAGCGCCGGCAGCTCCGACCTGTTCGGGCAAATGGTGTTCAAGGACCAATACCTAGAGATCTCGACGAGCCTGCCCAATACCCAGAGATCTCCAAGGACCAATACCCTCTTCAACGTTCCGCATGCTTAATTGGTCGTGCTGCTAAAGTTCCGCCGAACGTCAAACGGTCAAATGAGAATTAAGTCAAACGGATCCCGTCTGTTTTTCCCAATTTCTGTTTAAGAGCAAGATTAAGTTGAAGTTAAGACAGGTGGCATAATAATAGCGTGTGAGACAGGGACGAGACACGGAGACTGGGTACAGACGAATTGGCTTCACAGTACAATAGGGCTTTCTTCGTTAATTTTGAGAATGAGACCAAGACCAAAGACTTATAGACCATTTCTTTCAACTTTTCGACAACAGTACACTCTGTCTTCGGCTTTTAAGTTTTCCACTGCCGGAATAAGGAAGTTGCGACCTTCGAAATTGGCTGCCGAGATCAAGCAAGCCGCCGACCTGTTGTCCGAGATCGAGAAAGTTGCCTACGATGTTGAAGATGTCTTCGGCTCTATTGTCCTCAAATTCCTATCAGGCTTTCTGGCATTATCCAAAAATGGATCATAGAAAGTTCTTATCGGAACCGGTAATGAGAGTATTAAAATTATTCTTAATTGTTCTGTGTTTTTTTTTTTCAGTTTTAGTTTGATATTTTCTCGTGATTATGCCAATCGTCTCTTATGCCACCTTTTATGACCTATGTGATGCTAGTCTGTTGGTGAAATTTTTTGAAGGGAGGAAGGATCTTGTGATGGATCTTGTGAAGGAGATGCTCTATTCTGATCCTAGAGATCAAATTTCTGCATTCGAAGTCTTAAGTAAGCAACATGTCTCTTAATGATTTCTCAATCATAGGACTTGTGTATTTACTGTCTGTAACACTCAATTTTATTTTGCTCAAGTATGCATAACTAATGACAGCCTCATCAACAGAAGCTTTGGCTCATTTTATTTAGCTACTTAAGTTGCATGAATAGTTTCTTAGGTCATCATTAATTGGAATGACTTTTCTTCTATATTTGCAATTCAGATCATCCATGGATGCAGGATGATGGAGATGCATCAAATAAGCCTATTGATGTTGCCGTATTAACTAGAATGAAGCAATTCAGGGCAACGAACAAACTCAAAAAGTTGCTTTGAAGGTGAGGATATCTAATCCTGTCTAGAATATATATTTGAATATCTAAAAGGAAAAAGAAAACCTCATAAAATAAAAGTCAGAATCCAAGATTTACTTTTCTCAACTTGTAGTAATTGTTAAAATTGTGTTCTTTCTTTTAGGTAATTGCTAAAAATTTATCTGATGAAGAAATCAAAGGTTTGAAAGTAATGTTCAAGTCTATGGACACAGATAACAGCGGAACTATCACCTTTGATGAGTTAAAAGCTGGCCTTCCAAAACTTGGTACAAAGCTTTCTAAGTCTGATGTGTGGCAATTGATGGAAACGGTAAATACCACTATGTTTTGTTCCTTGCTTTCTTTCTCTTATCACTTTTATGGAATGTTTTGTATGTTGTTGATCGCAACTTTCTTTTCCTTGTTCAACATCTTCACTGCTGATATATTTTGGTACCATGGTTTTGGTCTAATTTATCTGCATGGAGCCTATAGGAGTTATGACTGCTTTTTAGAGCAAAGTATTTAGAATGAAAAAGATTGCTGAATGGTTAAATAACATCAAACACTTGCTCATGATGTCAAATTTGCATTAGCAGGTTTGGCAAGTTGAATTTGTGAATGTGCATGTGGGTTTTATTGGGTATCGAACTATGATGCAGAGGACTTTTTAGCAATTTTTGTGGTAAATGTCTTTTTGATTGGATAAGACCACTATAGCTATATTGTCTTATGCCCATGTGTGCCATGCTTTGGCCTATTTTGACGCAAATTGATTTGCATTTTTAAATGCTACAAAAATCTCATGAATAGATTCATCATCTAAATGTAGCAAACTGAGTAACATTTGAACTGTTATTGCTATTTAAGCCACTTAAAAGAATCAGCTACATGTGTTGGGGTACTTGAAATTTTTATTGAGCTTGTGCAGCAGAGTAAAAGGTTTATTCCCAATAAAATGAAGTGAGGAGCATATCTAAGTGAACTTGCAAATTGAAATTATCACTAATATGATAAACATAGGATTAATATACAAGTTATACATACTGATATCTCATTGCAATACCTTTGCCCTACAAAAGTACAAAAGAAAACCATCTTCCTCCTATGGTGTGGCAATTCATTTTTATCCCATTAGTCAACATTTCTCCATCCAACAAAATGTAGGGAGCAGCCTCTATGGTGATTTATTCACACTTCAGTATGTCAAAACAGATCTCAAAAAGAGCTAAATTCGAACCCAAAAAAGATCTCATAAGTAGCATCATTGCTGCAAGAATACCTCTGCTGCTTCGATCACACCTAGTTCACAAGGAACTTGCTTAGGTAGATTGCCTTCCCTTTTGCAGCCTGTTTTTATTTTGATGAGGGATCTTATACTTATTACAACCATAAACTTTCAACACTTCCTTCATGCACATTTGTAAAGTAATGAACACATAATCTAATTTTTCAGCTGGATATTCATTAAATGATTTTTCCACAGCAAAGACCAATTCATCAATATCTCTTGGGGCCTCTTGATATTGAAGTGACTGTATAGCTTTAAAAAATCCCAAGTCTAGCACATTTAAGTCTGGACTGTTTGGAGGTTGTGAAACTAGTTGAATGTTTAGACCATTTGCAATCGCAGCTTCATATACTCCATGATCATTGACATCTACATGTGGTTTGGCATTATCTTGTTGGAGAAACATTGTCCTCATCAAAGAGGAGTTTGGCAAATTTTGTCGAATCACAGGTAGGACTTTTTGAATCAAACATGATCTGATCACTTCTTTGGTGACTGATAAAATTGGTTTGGTCTCTAGAGTTCCAGCAGCTCTGTTTTTGCTATTCCTCTTCGCTGGTTCTTTATAAATGAAAGGAAATATTCCAATTTTACCTTAGAATTCTTGTCCTGTTGCAGGATCAAATCGAGGACGAGCAACCGCGGCCAAGAACATTACCTTGGTTATGAATCTTTTGCTCCTACACGTTCTCAGTGGCTCTTCCTTTTCAGGCAAGAGATAGTATTTCTCGGATTCCTTAGTCAGGTAAAACCACTTCTCATCGATATGAATAAAATCATACATATCAAGAAACATAGGACCCTGCAAAGAAGAAGCTCTGTTTATCATGGACAGACAAAATTGAACTCTTGCCTTCTTGTTTTGTTCTGAAAGATAAGGTTTTATGGCATTTGAGTGTCTCCTGATGAGTCCTCCTTTAATTCTTCGATGCAAAGTTGCACTTGAAATGTTAAGAGCATTTGCCATTGATCTAATATTTGTGCGTCTGCGCAGGGGAATTTCCACAACATGGCTGAGATCAAGTTCTTTCTGTTTTCTACCGACTTTCCCGACTTTTTTTGTTGATACGTCAATTGGAATGCCATTTTTAATACAGAGCCTCACAATTCTCCATAATCTTCTAATGGTACGTATAGAAACTAAAAATTCTAAAGCAGTTGCAGTTAGAAAACCACGCTTTATCTTCCCATTCTGACTTCTAGCCATTAAAAACTCACAAATGTATTATCTTTCTTAATTGCTCAGCTCTTTATGGACTCTTGATGGGTTTGGCGTATTCATTGGTAGAGAAGTTTCCATGGTTCAGATGAGAAGAATGAATACTGATGCATGCGATTTGGAGTCGCAAACAGAGAAAACAGGGGACCAATGCTTTTGTGAGGAATTTTGTTCAAAATGGACTTTTGTTTTTTAATAGAAATGTAAAGAATCCTTCACTTAATATACAACCGTTATTTTTGGCGCACATGTGCTTAATTTTTGTTGTTTGAGTTACCCGCCCAATTAAATTATAGGGTTTCACGTGTGTCTGATGATATGTTGGCGCCTTTTTAAGTCAAGTATCCATAATAGTTTACCACCTTTTGAAAAGTAGAAGAGGGTAGATTTGGAACTATGATACAAATGCCCACTTGCCTTAAAATTTGTGCATTTTGAAAGAGGCCATCTATTTAGAAACAGAGGGAGTATATCATATGACTCTAGAAAGGAAAAGCAACCCTAAACACATAAACACAATTCATGTGATTAGATTACCATTGTAAACAAGTGAGGCCTAAACCCTAAACTTAGAAGCCATAAACCCTAAACCCTGAGCTAAAATACCAGCTTGAGAGGTGATTGACTAGTGACTGAATGATGACAACAGCTTCAATCACCATCTCAATTACTTAATTTTGAATGCCACTCTAAATGGCAACTAAAGGGTAGTTGAACCATCATAGCCACTAAATTTTAGTCATCTTGTTTAAGTTTCAATTTTGCATTTATAGTGTGGTGTGTATTTATTCTATATTATTTTTATACAAAGTGATTTTTTGTCCAAATTATTAATTTAGTAAAACCTCTTACCTAAGAATTCTAAAAAGTAATTTTAGAATATCTTTTACAAAAAATATTACTCTCTCTGTTCCAATTTGGATGAAATATATTCCCTTTTAGGATGTCCCAAAAAGGTTGAAACGGTTAATCTTTTGAAAAATTTTAAATAATCAATTTACCCTTTTACCCTCATTTAAATTCTCACTACACAAAACCTAATAAAGAATCTTTTTTTAATCTTCACTTAATCTATCACTACACAAAACCCCAAAAAAGAATTTTTTTTTTCTTTTTTAATCATTATTTAAACTCTCGCTACACAAAATTAAAAAAAAAATTTAGCTCCATGTGTAAAATTGAAAAAAATAACATAAATTACATATATCTTAATCTCCACGCCCAGAGAAACTTTTCATCTACTGTGGGACAGAGGGAGTCATATTTTTTAAGTTCAATAGGTCAAAAAATAATTGAATATATTTAATTTTTACAAAATATTTCAAAACTACTTTTTATATTTTTTAAAGTTTAAATTTTTAATAAATTGATAATTCAATCAAATAATCATTTGATATAAGAAAAATGCACAAAAATATATTAATTTCAAGGAAAAATAAATTGGGGTTGGTTTTAAATTAATTTTAATATATTATAATTCTTTTTTTTTTTGTATAAAGTGATTATTTTTTGAAATGATCAATTTATTGGAACCTTACAGTCTAAAATGTATAAAAAGTAATTCTACAATTTTTTTGTGAAAGAAATATTTTTATTAATTTTTATTTTTTAGGTTAGGTAAATTTAAAAACTTATAGAAAAATTATCTTAAATTACTTTTTAGACTTCTTAATGTAAGTTTAATAAATGAATTATATGCATAAATAATTATTTTATATAAAAATAATGTGCAATAATATATCAAAATTAATGCAAAACGTACCTAAGTCAAATTGAAGATAATATTCTTTTACGGACAGAAAAACGTTTGTGAACGATTGTTTTGTTTTTCTTTTTCTTCCATTCAAGTTCAGTTGTTAATTACTCACCGACCGGCCGATCTATAAAGTGATGTGATCGATCCTTTGGAATATGCTTAGACTTTTTAATAAGTTATTTGTAACATTATTTCGTGCTCAGAACATAAAAGTAAAAAGATCACATACTATATATATTTGAGCACCCTTGGTGAACGTAGATGAGCCACGGGATTTGCCACTACCAAATTAATTTAATGGAAACAATCAAAACGCGTCAATATAGACAATAGAATAGAAGAGGATAAAAAGAGCCCACAAGAGATTAATTAATTTGCTAGGGTGGGTTAAACTAAAAAATTAGTTGGGATAACTCTTTATGATCCGGTGAAGTAGAAATTCGACCCTTAATATTTCATTCGTCTCAAATTACCCACTTTTATTCATTTCAAGCAAATTTTAAAATACTTCACTAACGTTCTCAAAATGGTTAAAGAAATATAATTATTTACCACTATTTACCATTTTCTTTTTTATAAAATACTGAAAAAAAAACCATATTCAAAATACGTAAACTGTAAAAGGAATGAAGTAATGAGAGCTACTATTTTACGCTCAACACCAAAAGAGACAAAAAGAGAATGATATGTGTTTGGTGTGAAGTGAAAAAGGAAGAAAGCGAGAAAGATGCCATTATAAGCAGAACCACTCCCTTCAACTTCAACTTAGTGGTCTGACCCAACCTTTTAATATGTTAGCCGGTCTTTAAGGTAAAATTGTGTTTGACCGACCAATCTTCAAATTATTAAATGGTCTGACTACGAAAAGGCCTTCGCAGTTGGGATTCAATGTACAACTCTGTATTCTTCTTTGAACAACCAACTGAAGATTATTATTGTTGCAGAGAAAGAGAGGGACGTGAAAATGCAGTCCAGCAAGCTATGAACTCCCATGCGAATTTCGAAGTGACCATAAAATATTCCAAGATTTTATTTATTTATTTATTTATTTATTTGTAATTGGGAGGAGGCAAATGAACCAAAGCATTTTAAGAGCTGGAGGACACAGCGGAAGCAAAAATAGGAATATATCACTTTTTAAAATTTAATATGTTTAAATATTATAAAAATGAGAGCTAGATGAGTGACTTAAAAAATAAATAAATTATCTCATTAATGCTAGCATTGAATCCCCAATATCAGAACAATTTTGTTGCTCTCTTCATTCATTCTGTTCATGACAATTGCCCAAAACGTTCAACACATGCCTTAAGCCCAATCTCCAACACCATCGACATCCATAATAAACTAGTTCACACCAATACAAAAACTTCTGTTCCCTGACTATGTTCCTTTTTTATGAAATTAGCATGTTTCTGGTTTATGAGTACTTAAATTCAAGATTTCTAAAAAAATTAATGGCATGACAAGTCATTGGGTCAAGCAATTCAAGCAACTCGTGTAATTGTATTACATAAACTTGTGTATACATCGTCATGTATTACCTCTGTTTCTTTTTTTTCCTTTTTGCCCCAATTCTTAGCGTTTTAGCCTATAGAGGGTCTGGTTCAATGATCCTAGGACACATACCTAGAGTCAAGCCTCCATTCAAATCCCATTCTCACACAAATACCACTTCCCCATCTTAAAACCAATGCAATAACCTTCAAAATTACAAAACCCCTCCGAGAAATGGGCAAATTTATAGTTTTTTCCTCACTGTTTCAAATACTTATACTTACCCCTACAAAGTTAATACTATATTCACTTGTATAAAAGAAAAAGAAAAGAAAAAATGCCCAACTTTGCTCTTCTATTGCACCCCCCCCCCCCCCCCCAAACTTAAACATCTAAAGCCCAAGACACTTTTTCCCAACTTATGTGATTCATCTTCTTTGCTCGATCACACACCACCACACACAGCCTCCTCAATGACCCCCACGCTACCGTCATAACTGGATTGGATTAGGGGAAGGAAATTAATTACTAGTGTTACTTAATTACAACTTCTTCTCTATCACTACAAATGTTATTTTATTTTATTTTTTCTCTCAACCCAAAGTTTCCTTTGATTGAAACCAAATGTTGATTTCCTAAATATGCCAATATTATATGTAGACTCAAGCGTTGTATTCTCTCCACTAGCCTCACCGTTGGCCTAGAAAGTTCGAGGGGACCCGCAATCGGGTCTAGACGGTTCGAGCTCTCCACATAGTTGGGCAAACATGGCATCTTCATCACCATCATGGATCCTCTGCTAGACCTACCACAAGTTCAGTGGCCATCGTCTCTTTGTCTCTAACCATTCTCTATTTCCTACCACAAGTTTTGGTGCTCGCCATCTCTCTATCGAACATATTGTTGCTCTGCTGATTGTGAACAGCATCGCCATTGCCATCATCATCCCCAACTTTATTAGGACCATCATTGATGACTTTGTTCTCCTGAAGCTCTTCATTGGGGTTTTCGGGGGATTGTTTGGTCAAGCCATCGCTCTACATTGGATCCAAAGCTAATTGACCATGAATTTTTAGGGATTTTGTTGGGTTGGGGACTGATTATGGTAGAGGTTGGAAAATCTGGAAAAAAAAATTGAAGGTACAAAGGAAGAAAGAAAAGGAGGGATAAAGGGAGGGTTGTAGAAAGAGCGGTCCTTTGGATTTGTGCATGTGTCTAAAGGACTAAGAAAAGCGAACACAAAAAAGAGCAAAAAATTTAATTAAATTTCATATCCCAAAAATTGGGGTTAACATTAATCTTGCATCTTTTTTCTTGATCATCATCAGATAGGTTATGGTCATGAGCGGGCAATAGCAAAGAAGAAAACCACAAAAGTAAGTGCAAAGTTGAAGATAAAGCAAATGTAAAAAAGGCAAAGTTGGGTGTTGAGTGATCATGATAGGAAAGAGATTGGTATAGTTGAAGATGAGGTAACTCATTAAATGCATAAGTTGGGGGACAAAGTTTCCAAAAAAAAAACTAGGAGAGTAGAGTTAGGTATTTTTTTATAGCAGTAAATTACGATGTAAACTTTGCTAATGATAAACATAGCTATTTGAAACAATAAGAATAAAAGTATAGGTTTAGTCATACCTCAATGGGGTTTTTGTAATTTTTTTTCTTCTTTTTACTATGAAATTAATCACTAGTAACGAAAGGAATGTGCCTCCTACGCATATAATCTATGTCTCTTTCGTCTTTTTCTCAAAATTAAGGACAGTACGCTACAAGAGCATATAAATATGTTTTTTTTTATACAAAAATTTACCAAAAAACCTTCTAAAATTTGGTTGAACTTACAATTTTATCCCCATTTTTAAATACTTACACTTACCTTGTAAAAAATTAACTCTGTTAATGACCATTACCATAGAAAAGGAAAAAACACCTGACTTAGCCCATCTAACATTCTTCCATAAAAACTTTGGCACCCCAACTTCTACATCTAATGCTAACCCAAACCTAAATCCCATAACCAAGTTCATCGCCGCCGCCCCCACATACGAACGCCGCCGGAATCATTCTTTCTTTGCAAACCCACGGACCCATCTTCTCTCTCCCCTTTATTCAGTGCTCCTCCTCCCTGCCGCCTTCCTCCGGTCCCTCATCCTTCCTCTTCGTTTCTTCACTTGCCTCGATTCTTCACTCATAGCAGCGAACGCTAGACCGCAGTCGCGATCGCCATCACTGAGTTGTTCCCTACGATTTCCGAGTTCCTTAGCTCGTCAAACCCCAATGTCTTTCCTGCTGGTCCATAGTTGTAGTTCTTTTGCCACCAACATGAATTCGAGAATATTCTCCTCTGCCCGTGTAAGATTTGCCAGGAAAACTGGGCCAGTCTGTTTTTGAAGAGTCACAGTAGTCACTTTGTGGGCTAATTTCCTCCGTGAAGCAGAGGCCCCAAGCATAAGATCCATCCGGCGAGGTGCCCCAACCGCCCGTTGTCTCGTGTGATATCTGAGCCAGGAAAGTCGCAATATGACCGATTCGCTGACCGCTTCGCCGACCAACTCTGTAAGATACGAATCCAAAAACATACAAAATGTACACCCAATCCACTCTCGACTCGATTCGCCGGCACCTGCTCGATGACTCGTCTTCGGCTTCCTCCGCAATGATCCCACTTTTGGCGGGGCTCCGGCACAGAATGCAATGATGGAATTCGCTCCTGTAAAGGAGGAATTGCCAGAATTCTTACCGAAGGAGGCATCGACAACGCTAGCAAAGGCTCCGATGGTGGCTGAATCGTCTCAGGTACCCGAATTCCTGACGGCCCGCCGCCCTTTCTCCTCGCCCTTTTGTCTGAATTTGACGATTGACCACCAATTGACAGTCTAACACCATCAACAAAGGGAGGCGAACGTGGGGAGGCGACGAGGTAAAGAGATTGACAGGATCATAGCGAATTCGGAATTCGGATTTCGGATTGAACGGTGGCAGGATTCATCCTCGCTCAATAAAGAGGTAATGCAGATGCAGATGCAATCTGAATTAGCCAGAAACGTCCTTGTCCTGCCGAGCTCTCTCTCAATCGGGAGGCGACGAGGCTGGGGCTGTTGGAGGAGAGCATGGCCGTCGGAAGAGAACGTGGCCATCGAGTTGGGAGCACAGAGAGCAGAGAGAAAGAGCAGATGGGGTGGCTTTACTTGAGGGTAAGGGTTTGGTTGTTAGATGCAGAAGTTTGTGTGGCAAATTTTCTGTGAAAGAAGATTAGGAGGGTAAAATTAAATTTTCTCATTTTTCAGTTTATCAGCAAATCACGGTGTTAATTTTGTAAAAAGGTAAGTGCAGGTTTTTGAAAAATGAGGAACAAAACTGTATGTTTGACCAAACTTCAACGGTTTTTGGTAATTTTTCCTTTTTTATATATGCTCCTTTTTATTAAATCGCATCTTTCCTCTAGAAATGACATAATTATAAACAGTTATGAATTTTACAGAGTTGAAAAGACATCAGAAAAATGCTGCATAAATTTGGGAAATTAACATATATCTTGAGATAAACAAAAAAGAAGGAAAAGAGAGTTTATATCATGGGACGGTGAGACCGTGAGGGTACGATGTTTTTGACTTTGACCCTTTGTATCTCTACACAATTTTTTTTAATATCCATCATAAGTCCCCCATAACTGTTAATCTTAACATTTACTCTTTGTCGATCAAATATAATTTAGAACGATACAGATGACTTTCATCTTCTGCAGGCCAATTTAGTTGACAATACTGTTCAATACCCCAGTCCCGGTGGAGGGTGAAAAGTGGCAGGCGCATTATCCAAAATAAACAATTTTATAAGTGGTTAAATTGCAATTCAAGCCCTTCAAATTTCATGCAATAGATCCTTCATCTTTTGTCTTTTCTAGAGATGGAAATAACCTTCGTAGTTGCACATTCTATAGGAAGACTTATTTTATTTGACCAATAAATTTTAATTAACTTCCAACCCAACGCAAAATATCTAAAATTATGTTACTTAAGCAACCTAATAAGGTCACCTTTACGTAACAGTACTATATTCGATTACATTCCTTCTATTTTATTTTTAGATCAAAATAAAACGTCGAATATATATGTGTAGAATAATTTATACACTTTGGTTCAACCAATAGTAGACAGAGCCTAACCGACATACGTATGTTGTGAACTAATTAATCGAAATACTGAAAGAAAATCCAATGTTTTTGTCTCTCTATAAGGACATGGTAAGATGAGTGGTAGTGGAAGTCCTCGCAAGGAGTGCTACGGAAGCACGCCCAACATTCCCACCATGACCAATCCTCAGCCGTACGTCGACTATTGTTTCTAGAACATGCCAACAAGTCCAAGTTTATGGCTTAAAAGTCAAGAACCACAATGATTGAGATCGGCTGACGCACTTTGATCACGTATCTAGTATTAACCTAGGTGAGATAATCCTTTAATTTTAGATGACACTTCTACTCTCAAGTCATCACTTTTGTTTCAATTGTCATTTCTTCTCTTATTTTCATGGTAGTTTTTTATGTTTTTACGTTCCCACTCATGCTCTCAGGTTGCTCCAAACACATGAGGTTTATTCATTTTATATTAATAGGACCGCATTAACGTGTTATTACAAAAACTTCGGTAGACCCATTTTCCAACCGAATATATTTAGGCCTCCAGTAAGATAAAATTATAACAATGTCACTTATATTTCTGTACCATTTGACATCCCCATTCAATTTGCTCCACCTTGGACTTGCTGTCGCACCAGTTTGATTTGCTTTGACTTTGCTCTGTTCTATTTGCTTCGCTCTAGATTTACTGTCACACCATTCGATTGCTCTAGATTTACTGTCAGTGATTTCCTCTTAATTGCTCCAACCAATTTGCTACCATCGATTTCCTCATGATTTGCTCTGGTCTAATTTGCTGCCATCAATTTGGTCTAGTTGATTTGTTGCCGCACCATTCAATTGCTATGGATTTGCTACGGTCTAATTTGTTACCGTTGATTAGCTCGGGATGCCTTCAATTTGTAGCGATGGAGGCATGACTCTTTCCTTTCTAATGAACTTTCAAGGATGCTTTCGTCAAATGTGGACCTGAGTACTTGATGGCCCTTAGATGTTAACTGATCTCGTCAAAGTCAAAGAATGACATATGGAACAGTCAAACATCAAAGAGTAGTACTCAACTCGAATCCATGTCCTAATCTTGAATACGACTGTATATGTGCGCATGAACTAAATTTGCCCTATATACATATACATACAAAGATATATATATATATATATATATATATATATAGAGAGAGAGAGAGAGAGAGAGAGAGAGAGAGAGAGAGAGAGCACAGCAGAAGCATATACAACTGGGGATACTAAAAAAGTGGCGTAGAATTAATCTGCGCCTTTTCTCTTTTGCAGATGAGTGCCCACCAAGCATTTGTCAGTTCATGCACCAATATGTTTGACTGAAATTCCTTCCCCTACATGTCACAGTTGTACGTGAGAGGGAAATTATCAGGCAACAATTTGAGCAGCAACAGAGGAAAGATGGGGGGTGACGCATCTTCATGTGGGTTCCGAGCCTATCATGGATTGGTCATAGACCTTATTATGTGTAGGCGTAGCCATAATTGCAGAAAACAATACATGCTTAATATGTAGAAACATCCAAAATATCTACGAGCTCGTACGTCCCGGCCTGCACACCAACAAATTCAATAATGCAACAAACTATGTCGTAAGATGCTGAAACAGCAGTAAGAAACAGCGACACTTACGAACAAAACCAAGCTCAACGCCTCAAGAAGTGCTCTTGCTACCTTGCTGCTAAATGCTACACACAGAGGCCTGCTCCTCAAAAAAGTTTAAATGCCAACTGAAATATCTTCCAAAATATGGACAGAACAGGAAACTTATAGACCATCTTAAATGTAGGATAACTGGATACTGCAAACCATTTTAATTCTAAGTTGAATATATCACCAAAATTCCACCAGAACCAAATGAACTACCTTCGGTCACTATATATATTTATCATGTTTGCGCTCCCAGCAAATAGATATACCTCAAACTAGTTGCTATCTGATCCGTGTTCTTGAACTTTAGTGATTGGTTTGGTTTTAGCAGGGAAGAAATTGAAGGAGGAGCTTCGTCAGTTGAGAGACGATTTGCTCTGTCCAGAGCATAGATTAACTAATGATATTCGAGGATGACTCCTGCCGCTACAAGGGACTTAATAAACACAGGACTATCCACGGGTTCTTAATGTTTTGTCCAAATTAAGCCCAATAAAATGAGATTTGGGCCAACATACAAGATAAAATTAGGATCATTAACCGGCCCATTAAAAACTGGCAGTTGGGCCCAGATGTTGAGCCTTTACACCTTTAAGTCTGCACTTGATTTGGAAAGGCAAAAACACCTAAAAATAACTGTGTTTGCTCTCCGACGCAAAAATTATGCCACTTAATTTTTTTTTGCTAATTAAACCACTGACATAAAGTTAATAAGTTAGTCTGATTCAACCACCGAAGCTAATAAATTAGTCTCAATTAGACCATTACCATTAAATTACAAGACTGAATTGTCATTCAAAACTTACCGAGAGAAAGTTGAAAAAATGACTAGG
>SMDT01001715.1:0-73539 GCA_005392925.1 Aquilaria sinensis | reverse complement strand
ACATTTTTGTTTGTTCTTTTATGTGTTACTTTTTGTTCTTTTATGAGTGACTAATTGTTCTTTTACCATATGTACATGAAGATGAAGGTGATTTACGTTTTGATGATCTGGAGGAACATGATCATCACGGTAATATTTTGAACGAACAACATGAATCAATTCTTGGACCCCAACCAGCTGGTATGTTCTCGTAAGTTCTTTTATGAGTTACTTTTTTGTTCTTTTCACCTTCACTGTTTGTTCTTTCTTAAATTCTTATTTGTTCTTTTATGTGTTACTTTTTATTGTTTTATGAGTTACTAATTGTTCTTTTACCATATGTACATGAAGAATCGATTGCTATTCAGACCAAGAAACAAGTAGAGACAAATAAGAGTAAGCTTCTATTATCTCACTATTAATTTTGTTAATGATTGTTTTCTTTTTTACATTACAAATGATCTTCTACATTTTCTTTGCAGAACCTGTGAATTACTCGGATGAAATACCAGACTTCACATTGCTGTCGGACTCTCCAACTGATAATGTTGTTCCCAACTTTCCCATATCAAAACTCCTAACTGAGCTCCTAATATTGAGGCCTCCACCAAATACTTTGAATGAACAAACCAAAGAACCAGAGGTAGCTACCATGCCTACCAGAGACATCAGCTTCATTAAAAATGAATTCATCCGAAAGTATGCCGCACATGCACCTACTGAAATACTTACAGACCTTGAAATTAAAGCTGTGGATAAGGCTCTTTCAATGAGGTATTACTCCTGCAGTTTTGTTTGTTCTTGTGTGCATTGGTGTTTGTTCTTTTAGAAAGCCTTGTGTGTTCTTTTAAAAGTGCGTGTTTGTTTTTTTGTCTATTGGTGTTTGTTCTTTTAGAATGCCTTGATTGTTATTTTGTGCATTGGTGTTTGTTCTTTGTGCACATGCACCTACCGGAAGCAGTTTTGTTTGTTCTTTTGTGCATTGGTGTTTGTTCTTTTAGAAAGCCTTGTGTGTTCTTTTAGAAGTGCATGTTTGTTCTTTTGTCCATTGTTATTTGTTCTTTTTGAATGCATTGTTTGTTCTTCTAGAAGTACGTGTTTCTTCTTTTAGTCCCTTGTCTAAATTACTTGTGATTTATAATCTGCAGTTCAAGTTTGATTCAAATTTCTGATAATTCGGTTCCAACGAACACACTTGCAACATTACTTGGTGAAGGTTACGTTGAAGTACAAATTGTGCAAGTGTGGACAGCCCTGCTAAACAAGAAGGAAAAACAGAGTCCTCACAGTAAAAGGGCTTTAATCACTCCTTTTTTATCAGTAATCCTAAACCACTGCCCTAATTCATTTTTTTTCACATGTTATTGTTTGTTCTTTTTAGAATTCTATGTTTGTTCTTTCTTCTGTCAGTGTTTGTTCTTTTATGTTCCTTTATCAGTGTGTGCTTTTGGATATTCTTGTATATTTCTTTTCATGGTACTGTTTGCTCTTTTTTATGCTTATGTTTGTCCTTTTGCATGTTGATTCTTTTTCTTTTGTGTATCTCTGCTCATTTCCACAAGTTCACTGCCTTGAATATCCTGGATAATGGGAAAAAGCAAAAGAAGAATAAGAAAACTGTTCTTGAGGAGATTAAACAAGCGGGAGTTGAAACTTTGACAAACTGGACTGCAAGCCAGAATTTACGGCCACTAGAACAATATGAACTGGTAGAATTTATTTTTTATTGTTATTCCACTTATGTTAGTGTGTATTATTTGTTATTGTTATCTAAAGTATAATTTTACTTTGATGTAGATTTTTTTTTCCAGTCATCCAACACGAACACTTCTTCATTATGCTGTTTGATATGAAAGCTAGAAAAGTCAAGTCAATTGACAACCTGCAAACAGTACAAGCAAGATACCAGAAAATAAGAAGTGTACTCGTAAGTCGTTCAATCTCTGGTCATTCTATCTATTCTTTTATGTGTTGCCTCTTATTCTTTTATTCTGAAAGATATGTACATATCTTTTCTTGTGTTACTGTTTCTTCTTTTAGAATCCTTTTTTTAAGCTTGTTTATTCTCTTATATGTTATTTTTTGTTCTTTTGCACGTTCTTGTCTGTTTTTTGACAACATGTACATATTACTGTTTGTTCTTTTAGTCTTCTTTATTTGTTCTTGTTTATTCTTTTACATATTAGTGTTTGTTCTTTTCCACGTTCTTGTCTGTACTTTTACATGTTACTCTTTGTTCTTTTAAAATTCTCTGTTAGTTATTTGTTGTATCACTTGTTGTTTTATATTTTGTTGGTTGTACCTTTTATATCAATGTTTGTTCCTTCTACTATATAACTACTGTCACTTCAACCCCTACCTATTAAAAACAATGACTCATTGGATGCTTTTTTTTCTTCTTGTTTCAGATGCTAATCTTCAACACCTACTTTGTCGAAAACAATATCAAACTCAAGCATCTAATAACAGTCTTCCAATGCTCACATGTGAAGCTACTTTGGAAGGAAGTCATGCGTAAAGCTGGAAAGAAAAATGAATATATGTTGAACGCAGTTGACTGCGGAATTTTCACATATAGGCATTTGGAACTTTATGAGGGTAAGCAGTTTGATTCTGACTTGGGACCAAATAACATAATGAAGATTCATCGCATCAAGATTGCAGCGGAACTTCTTCTTTTGGAGCATAACAGCAAAAGGAATATTGTTCTTTCCGCCATAGGACAGTAGAAAAACAAACTCTTAGGTCAACTGTTATACTTTTGTATAGGATTTTTGGATCTATACTGGTTGTTTCTATGCAGATTGTATATATTTTTCCATGAAGAAAATATGAATATCAAAGAAATTATTATCCTTTTGGCAATGAAGTTTCTGTTTTTTCATGTTACCTTCTATGTTACAAGGCACTGTTTGTCTTCCTTATATCTTGGTTTTTTATGATTGCCTATTTGTACTTTTGTTCTTTTGTGTTTCTTCTTTTCAAAACTACTCGTTGTTCTTTTTGAATGGAAAGTTTGTTCTTTTGTCCTTACATGTTTGCTCTTTTAGTAGGGTATGTTTGTTTTTTTAGAATGCATTGGTCGTTCCTTTATGTTTGTTTTTTTCACTGTAACTCTTTGTTTTTTTAGAAGGGTATGTTTGTTCTTTTAGAATGCATTGTATGTTTTTTTGTTCTTTTATGTTTGTTCTTTTCACTGTAACTCTTTGTTATTACATATAAAATAACTGTTCATTCCAATGCAACTCTTTGTTCTTACATCAGAACCTGTCTGTACTTTTACCTGATACTACATATTCATAACACTTGTATGAAAATGTTATTCCTCTGTAGAGAATCATATAAAATTTCAGAGAAGAATGAACACTTCCCCATAAAAGAACAAATTGCTGACCATAAAATAACAAAGAAATATATGAAACTACTTCTTTGACTTCTTCAAATTGCTTTTCATGACAACTGATACTATTTTTTTTCACATATTCATTACACTTGTATGAAAATGTTATTCCTCTGTAAAGAATCATATAAAATTTCATAGAAGAACAAACAGTTCCCGATGAAAGAACAAATTTCTGACCATAAAAGAACAAGGAAATATATGAAACTACTTCTTTGACTTCTTCAACTGCTTTTCAACACAACTCTGAATACGCTTCTTGCTGCGCCCCTTTGTCCTAACAGGCAACGAATTTTGTATTCCAGGCTCATCAACCCCAGACACACAACTGCTGCTAGGACCCATCGCTTGGTTAGAACTCAAACAAACACTCACCTTTATACTCAAATCTGTGACCCATTGTTCACATAAATGCCTCGCCTCCTCAATTTCTTGACATGAAATCACAACATCATATATATCTTTCATCAACTTGTTTCTCCAAAACATGCTAACAAACTTCACATTAGTTCCACCACCCATACTATCAATACACTTACCAGCTCTAGCATTCTTTGTCCACCTTCTCACAATATACGCAGTAGGAATTGTTGTAACATTTCTCACATTAAAAATTCTGAGGATATGCAAACAAAACCACCCCATCTCCTCAAAATGCTTGCATGAACAATTTACCTTAATTGAATCACTGTTTCTGAAAGACACCATGCAGTAACGTCCTTCAGAATCTTGATTTGCAACTTCATACTCAGAAACACCATCAACCTCACTTAACAACTTGTAATCAGCAAAAGAACCAATCTCAAGCTCATCCTCAAACTCTTTATAGATACGAAATGTATATACCTCAGCAGCATGCATCAAAAGCGAACAACGAAATTTCACACTCAATGACCCTCGGTTACGAAAATCTTCACCAACCTCAGCATCTCTCCATTCTCTGATTCTCTGCTCAATCGAATGAAACATTGACAAAAGTGATGTCTGGTTGCTGCAAATCCCATTCAACATGTGATTTGTACTTTCACTTTTCTGGGTTGACAATATACCTACAAAAAGAACAGACATTAATTCATAAAAGAACACCAACTAACGAATGAAAGAACATACACTAATACATAAAATAACATATACTAGTAAGAAAAATATTGTAGATATTTTACACAAAGAACAAGCATTAACTGAAGAAAAACAAACAACAATATATAAAACAACACACATATATAGATGGGAAATTACCCGCTGAAAAAACATCTCTGCAATAAGCAGGGCACCACTTCTCCCGCAGTGCAAATATACTCTCCAGCCAACTATTACCTTCTAAACCAAATGTCTCTATCATATTTGACCACCTTTCAATAAACTCCTGAACAGTAATACAACCATAAAAACATCTGCTCAAAGCTCTAGAAAACTCTTTGTTGCTGTTCATTAACCACCCCAAATGTTTTCGTGCATTCTGTGAAATATGTCACAGGCACAACCTATGCTTAGAACCAGGCAAATGTCTCTTAGTAGCAAACATAATGGCAGCATCTTGGTCTGTCATAAAAGTTGATGGCTGAACACCTCCCATATTCTCCAAAAATTGATCAAACAACCACCCAAAAGTTTCCTTCTCCTCGTTGATCAAGAAGCCACAACCAAAAATAACAATTTGCCTGTGATTGTTCTCTCCAACAAAGGGGGCACATATGAGACCATACATATTTGTTCTGTATGTTGTATAAAAAACAACAACATCACCAAAGCACTGATAATCTTCATACATACGTGAATCTCTCCATATAAAATTACCCAAACGACCGTCAACAACTTGATATTGATAGTAAAAATTGCAATCACAAACATATCTTTCTTTAAAACAATCAAGCAATGACTGTGCATCAGCACTCCCAATCTGAATTGACTTTTCACGAGTAAAAAAATTGTATAAATCCCTCTTCGTAAACCCAACAAACTCAATACCTCCACATTCTTGGTACATTATCCTGAATGCATCTATAGCTCGAATACCAATTTGCATGAAAGACATCAACATATTCTTCTTACTATCATCTATATGACTCGCAGAATGCAAAAAATGAGTCTGATGTTGTGGAACAAATGGATGACTATGCTGCCTATCATGTCTATCACACTTCCAAGTACCACTCATATCAATTTTAAACCTCACAAATGCCTTGCAATTAGAACGAAAACTGGCTCTTTCATGACTCCCATCAATCGCAGAACTATGTTTTTCACCAGCACAAGAACAGCAAAACTCCCTTCCACAACAAGAACCATATACCCGACGACGGAGCCTAGTCTTCCTTACATCAAAACCATGGCTAAGACCATGCTTCCTGTAATACTCATATGCTTCATTCTCACCACCAAACTCCATACCAGTCATATCAATCCGTTCAAATCCATCATCTTCAGAATAACCTACATGCAGCTCCATTGTAAGAGCATATACAACATGCAAAAAGAACAAAGTCTTAACACATAAAAGAACATATGCATTTTTAAAAGAACAAACTCTGTAGTATAAAAGAACAAGGCTAACACATAAAAGAACATATGCATATTTAAAAGAACAAACTATGTAGAATAAAAGAACAAGGTCTAAAGCACAAAGGTACAAACAGTTCTGTAGAAAGGTACAAACACTAATGAAGAAAAGAACATAAAAGCCCAAAACATCAGTTCTGTAAAGACAACAGACTGTGAACCATAAAAAAATCAAGGCCAACTCATAAAAGCAAACGTGCCAGACCAAAAAGCATATATATAAAACCAATATAAAAAACAAAAAAAATAACAAAAACACTGTCTAAAATAGAAAAGAACAAACAGTATTATTAGAAAGAACAAACAGTATTCTTAAAAAGAACATATACTACTATAAAAAAGAACATGTACCTTCAACATGAATACCACATGAGATCGCCAAAGAATTGGACAATGCACCCAAATCAGATCCCTCAACAGCAGATATCAAAGACCGAACATCTACTCCACAACCTAAATCACCAGAAACTGAGGCAAAAGGAACTAAGCCTAACATTAAAAAAACAAATCTAACATGAAAAGGCAATCCAAATGTGAGCTACACAAACGAAACACAAATAAATATCAAGAACTCGTTCGTACCTAAGTTAACAGAGCAAATAACGTCGGACGACGGAGCAGGAGAAACATTCAGATCTAGATCCATTACCGGCAACAAGCAAACAACTCCATCAAAACAAGAGTTCCGAAACTTGTCCTTCAACGGCACAAAAAAGAAACTAAGATTGAAATCCACACCGAAGAACGATCGACGCAACCAGAAACTCACAAGACAAACCTAGATGAAGAAACGAAGTAGAAGGAGAACCAGAGCAATTAATGCACACCGAAGAACGATCGATGGAACCCGAAACTTGCGAGACAAAGCTAGAGAAGAAACGGAGTCGAAGAAGAAGCAGAGCAACTAACTCTCAAGAAACGACAAAAAAAAAACAGAAAAATAGGAAATAGGTCATAATGGCACGGATGTAATTAAGCGAGCCGAATGTCAAATGGCACGGATGTAAATAAGCCAGGCGCATATATGCGCCTGGCGCACACAATAATTGGCCATCAATTTAAGGAATAATCCAAAATCATATGCTGATAGTGACCCAAATGAACACTTCTGGAACTTAATAATTCCCTGAGGTAGTGTTAAAATCCTCAGGGACTAATACTGATATTAACCGGATTAAGACCTTACACTTCCAGTGACTAAGTATTAAGATTTTAAAAATATGGGATATCCATGAACTCGACTCAAAACTTAAAGGACTAAAATGTAATTATCCCAGTTTGTACCTAGAAACACATTTTTCTTCTCCTCCTTCCATCGCGCCTCGCAACTCATCGGATCACCACCATACCTAGCCAAAACCTCACCAAACATATTTTTAATTCATTCTAAACATCCCAAACATCAACTAACTCTTCCAATCATCAACAATTAATTATATTCAATTAAATTATCAACCAAAATCCCTTTTTAAATTCAAAAAATAATTAATTTATGCAATAAAAATAATTAACAAATACTCATCAAAGATTTTTCTTCTACAGAAAAAATTCACAGATTGCTTCTACTTAATCCTTAATTGATGATTTCTTCTTATACTTATTTAATATAAAGCAATAGCCAAATGAGAAAGTGAGAAAAATACTCAATTCTAACTTTTTCTTATTTCCCCCTTTTAATAGCCCTGAGTCCATCCCTCTCAGCCCTTTTCTTCATGTTTCCACTTATTTTCTTTCCTTGCTTCGTATTTTTTATTTTCTCTTGCTTTTTATGTTTTTTTCTCTTGAGCCTTAACATAAAAACCCAAAATAATAAAATAAACCAAATTGGGTTGGCCATTACACCCTCCCCCCTTAAAAAAAGTTTTGTTCTCAAAACTCACTTTCATTTATGAATAAAAATGGGCAATTCTCATGCATCTCCTCTTCGCATTCCTAAGTAGATTCTAATAAAAAAAAATTTCCCAACAAACTTTAACAAATGGAATGGTGTATCTCCTTAATACTTTCTCCTCTCAATCCAGAATCTCCACCAGTTGCTCATTATATGTCAAATCTGGCCTATTGTCTATCAGTTGATGTTGAATTATGTAATTGGGATCGTGCACATGCTTTAGCATCGACACCTGAAACACATTGTGCACTCGTGATAAAGATGGCGTAGTGCAACTTTGTAAGCAACATCTCCAACATGATTTAAAATTTCAAAAGGACACACATATCTTGGGCTCAATTTCTCACACTTCGAAAAGCTCATAACTCATTTTGTCAGTGACACTTTAATGTAAATACTATCTCCAGCCTCAAACTCCAACATTCGTCTTTTCATATTAGCATAGTTATTTTGTCTACTCTATGCAATCCATAAGTGAATACGAATAATTCAATTCTTCTCTACCATCTCTGCAATTATATCTAAACTCAAAATCTTACAATCATCTATGTCATCCCAACATATCGGTGACCTTCATCTCTATCCATACATTGCCTCATAGGGGGTCATTCCAATGCTAGTCTGATAGTTATTATTGTAGGCAAATTTAATAAATGCTAAACGATCATCTTAATTACCTCCAAAATCTAGCGCATAAGAATAGTTTGTTTTGATTGTCTATCGGTTTGAGAATAATAAGCAGTGCTGAAGTTAAGTTGAGTTCCCATGACCTTCTGTAATTATCCCCAAAAGGTGGGGGAATAGGGCCCTAGTGCACTAAATTTACTAACACTGGTAAGCTCTTAGGGAACTATGATCCCACTTAGGTTACAATTAGCTAGTTATTACTCGTGAAGTATCTTAAATCATTACGTGCAGCTAGTTACTTAGCTTATCTTGCATAGGAAATATGCATGCATTGTCTTGGCTATACGATAACAATAATTTAAAACAACATTGAAAACGGTGTCATGGCAGTTAATAAAAACACAATTTAAAAAAAGCCAAGAAATAAGAACTTTAGTTGCTTTAACTTCAAGTAACAACTATGTGCATACTTCTCAGACTTATATGCATCCAAATGTAACCCCAGTGTTATACATACCAATGGACACTAGTAGATGCAATCACATTGTATGAAAATCTCATACATATAAAAGAAGAAATATGTATATACTAAGATTCATCTTTAGTTCTTCACCCAAGCAAGCTAGCTTCAAAAGATGAGCCACATTTTCCTTGTACTCACTTAGCCTCAAACTGTAAAGCAAATACTTTGCTCAACACTAGCTTATGCCATAAGTAACTTAGAAACTTGGAATTTCCTACTTAGAGAATACATTCAATCCAATAAAACTTAGTTTTAACAGTCCCCCCTTACCAACTGTTAAGCCTGACTAGCCCACTTAATACTTGTACAACACTGAAGGGGTAAGTACTGTAAAGTGCTCAGTAAGGGATTCGATACCTATAGAGGGAAACAAATGCAAGCATGTAAAGCATAACAAGCATACATATATGTATAACATACAAAGCAAAACAAGAAACCAACAATACAAACCAGAAACAAGAATAAGGACAACAAGAAACAATGCAAAATAATGAATGGATGAATGAATGAATGAAATATGCACATGTAAATACACTTAAGCCTTCCTTACACCCGTAGGTGCTAGACTTGCCATGAGCTCTTATAGCTGGGGTACTTGGATACTGGTTCTCGTATCCTATGCTATCACTTAACTAACCCCATGAAGTCCTTTTACGGGCGCCTTAGAATAAGTCGTCACTTACTCAACCCTTACCCACCTTGACGGGCTACTTAGAGTAAGTCATCACTTATTCTTTCCTTACCTGTCTCTTCCCTTAACTTATTGTGTAGGGTAGCTACCTTATGTGGTCCAAGTTGCCAAGCTCTTTGAGCTTAGCTTAAGGCTCCTTAGTGGCTTACTTATCAAATCATAAAGTTTGGTTAGGATCCTCTTAGGTTTCCTTTTGATTGCCCAAAGGTTTAAGACCTCCCACTTAGACCAACAAAGAGTCTATAACCCAACTTAATCCCCTTAGTGCTCCTTTAATAACTTAAGAACTTAAACCCCCTTAGCCATCATTTCTTACCCTACCTTAACCACACTACTTAGCTACCACCTAAATAATGCATAATTCCTAACTTAGAAATGAGTTCTAGACTCAACCGAGGCTACGGAACATCTTAAATTGGCCTAAGGATGATAACTGAGAGATTGAGATATTCTTAGAATACCATAAGCTTGAATGACTTATGTCTTGACGACGCCTTCGACGACGTGTCACCAAAGGCATTAATACTCGAGCTTCCTGGAAAATCTCTAGTGATGTGCCGCCAACTTACGTCGCCAAATGGTGTCGTCAACAGCAATGCATCGCCAATGCTCTATAGCATTATGTGACTGTGTGCGAACTTGCACGAAACTTGCCCAATCTTTCTATCCTTAAAGTTAATTCACATAGGTCTTGTTTCTACTTCATTCTCACATGGAATACTACATTTATATGCATTATTTGAGCTAAATTAATTTTAATCCCTTACCTCAAATCATCCTCAAAGCAAGAAACAAGTAACAAGTTCTTTTAAGCTTCATGGAGTTCCTTTGAGTTCCAAACTTGAATTCAACCAAATTGGACACCAAGGGCATGAAATTAAGACCATTTCTAACCATTTAGCAGTTTTAGAACTAACTTACAAGGATCAAAGATGCTTACCTTTGGGTTTGAACCAAAAACTTGCAAGAACAATTCCAAATGCACCAAATACACCATAAACGAGCTAAGGGCTTGTTGGGATAACTTTGGGACATTCGAATTTCATGGAAATTTGGGTGGAATGGGAGATTTGATGAGGAGGAGCTATGGAGGAGAAAGAGCCACAAAAATGGCAAATGGAGAAGATGATAAATAATGTCATCTCTTCCATTTATATAGCCAACCTTTCTAACTTAACCCAACGCTCTTCCACTTGACACTTTGGCTTTCAAACTTAACTTGAAATCACTCGAGCCACTTAAAATCTTCCTACACCATCACTCCTTGGTCCCATTGAAAGGTTTTCTTACCCAAACACCTTGTCCTTAAGTCACTTAAGCCATTATAAGTCATTACAGCTCAATTTCTCACTAAGTACATTTTTCACCCTTAACTTCCACTTTTGGTTCAAATGACTATAAACACTTATGATCTTAACTTATTTAGCTCAAAACACTTGCATGAACCTAATTTTAGTGAAATTACGGTCATGCCACTAAATTGGTTCAAAATTACCATTTTTCCGTCTTTGCTCTTTTGGTACCAATTACACTTTGGAACTCAACTAAACCTTACTTAGCTTGCTTTCCTAGCTTAATAAAACTTATTTGAGGGAAAGTAACTTGGGATTTACTTACCTTGACATTCAAAGTAGAGAAAACACTATGAGAGCCTTTACACAAAATCTTGGCCAAACATTAAATCTCTATCTGAAATAATAAATAATAGGGCACCATTTAGATGTACAATCTCTTTCACATACAACCTAGCTAACTTCTCTAATCTTGCACCTTCTTGGAATGGAAAAAAGAGAGCAGATTTAGATAAACGATCAACCATCACCCATATAGCATTGTTACCTCTAGTAGTCCTTGGAAGTCTTATAGCAAAATCCAAAGTATTGTGTCCCCAGTTCCATTTAGGAATTGAAAGAGGCTGCAAAGGTCCTGAAAGCTTTTGATGTTCTAGTTTGACTTGTTGGCAAGTCTAACACTTTGTAACAAATTTAGCAATCTCTTTCTTTATTCCTTGCCACAAAAAATGCTCCAGTAGGTATTTGTACATTTTAGTTCCAACTAGATGCATAGTGTAAGGGGTATTATGTGCCTTTTTCATAATTTATTCCTTCAAAGTCTCATCTCTAGGGACGTATAGTCGAGCACCAATATTTAGAAAATTAGCTTCATGAATATGAAATCCTGGACATTTCCCTTGTGCAACTTCTTCTTTCAACTTGCTAATTCCTTTATCTGAACTTTGAAAAATTTTGATCTTTTTAATTAAAGCCAGTTGAACTATCAAGTTAGCAAGCACGCTACTAACACCATCTGCTATAATTTCTACTCCCAACGGTTGTAGATCATTAAGAAAAACTCTTTTTTCAGTAAGTAAAGATGTTAACGAACCATGGGACTTACAACTTAGAGCATCAGCAACAACATTTGCCTTGCCAGGATGATTACAAATATTTAAATTATAATCTTTCAGCAACTCCAACCACCTCCGCTACCTAAGATTCAATTCCTTCTGAGTAAAGATATATTGTAGACTCATATGATCAGTAAACACCTTACAAGAAACACCGTAAAGATAATGTCTCCAGCTCTTTAAGGCAAAAACAACTGCAGCTAATTCCAAGTCATGCATAGGATAATTCTTCTCATATAGCTTTAATTTCCTAGAGGCATAGGCAACAACTCTTTCATTCTACATAAGTACACATCCTAAACCAATATGTGAAGCATCACAATAAATTTTGTAACCTTCAGTGCTGGATGGGATGGTAAAGACAAGTGCAGTTACTAATCTTTGCTTCGACTCCTAGAAGTTTTTCTCACAATCTTTAATTCACTCGTACTTAGCATTCTTTCAAACTAACTTGTATATAGGCATAGTCAAGGTAAAAAATCCATCAACAAACCGGCGATAGTAACTAGCTCAACTAAGAAAGCTACGAATTTCAGCAAGATGGTCTAGATCAATTCACCATTGCTTCAATTTTCTGTGGATCTATAGAAACTCCATCTTTTGAAATTATATGGCTAAGGAAATAAATTTTCTCCAAGCAAAACTCATATTTTTTGAATTTTGTATATAACTGCTTCTCCTTCAGTGTCTATAAAATAAATTTCAAATGCTCCTCATGCTCTCTTTAACTCTTATAATAAACCAAAATATCATCAATAAACAAAACAACAAATTGGTCTAACTTAGGCTTGAAAACCTTATTCATCAAGTCCATAAAGACAATGGGTGCATTCATTAGACCAAATGGCATAACCACAAATTCATAATGGCTATACTTAGTCCTGAAAGCAGTCTTGGGTATATCCTCGGCCTTGATCTTTAGTTGATGATACCCAAACCTTAAATCAATTTTAGAAAAGACTTGTGCATGCTACGACTGATCGAACAAATCATCGATACGAGGTAATGGATACTTATTCTTGATAGTCACCCTGTTCAACTCATGGTAGTTGATACAAAGTCTTACACTTCCATATTTCTTCTTCATGAACAAAACGAGAGTACCTCATTGTGAAATGCTAGGCTGACTGTACCTTTTATCGAGCAACTCTTGCAGTTGTACCTTTAACTTTTTCATCTTTGTAGGTGTTATTCGGTAGGGCACCTTAGATATTGGGGCAATCCCCCACTCAAGATCAACAGAAAACTCAATTTTTCGATCGGAGGCAACGTAGGGATTTCCTCAGGAAAGAGATCAGGAAACTTCTTAACAATAGAGATGTATTCTAGCTTTAATTCAGATTGGATATAATTTCCAATGAAAACTAAATATCCCTGACAACCCTTTTTTAACAATCGACATGCATGCACAGCAAAGATGAGACAAACTAGGGCAGGTTGTCTATTCCCGAAAAAGATAATTTTAGGTTCATTAGGAACATGGAATATTACTTTCTTTTCCTGACAGTCAACTCAAGCATGGTCCGTAGATAACCAGTCCATCCACAAAATCACATCGAGGTCAGTCATATCTAGCCTAATCAAATTCATAGGCATATCTTTTCCCTCAATTTTGACTACACACCATTTATAAACAGAATTAGGTTGAAAAATTTTAAATTGAATTATTGAAAAATACTACATTGGAAAACTTAACACTTTGAAGAAATAATATATATATATATATTGAAACAAATTAAATTTACAAATGGTGGTAGCCACTTTCCTCAAAATGTAATTTTCCAACACCTTAAATAATTGTTTAGTCACCTAAAATAGTTACGAAAAAATTTATCTCTAAATATAATCAATTTAAGGACTAACCCAAAATCACTACCTGACTTAGTAACACTTAAAATGAATCACTTAGATTTGTTTGCCATAGAGTATCGGAGGAATCAGACGATGCTCCTGCTAATGGTGATAAACAGGTTTTGTGAAGGATAAGGAGGAAAACAAAACGGTAAAAAATGGTTGAGCTGAAAGGGCAGTTGATCAGGTGGAAAAAACAATAAATTAACTGGGGAGACTTAGATTAGAATCCAAACTCAGCCCCGGAACACGGAAAAAAAAAGGAGGAAGATGATGTGCAAAAAATTGGAGAAGAGAAAAGAAGGTGCCTGCTAGGGTTCTAGATGGGATCAATAGGAAAAAAATATGATTCATTAATTCTCAAATTCCTTAGGAAGTAAGATTATAGGATAGTAATATTTTGAAAAGTAGCAATAACAACCTTTAAAGTACAAAAATAATTAAGTATCAATTGTAAGAAAATTAATCCAAATAATATTGTATTTGGTTATATTATGAGGAAAATTTCTTGAATTCTTATATTTTTAGTAGTTGTCACCATTAATAATTTTTTTTGATAGTAGCTTCCCCAATTTCACAAGTACGAAAATGATTCCTCAACAAATTATAAATACGACATCTTTTATGAAAAAAAAAAAAAGAATTCGATAAATCGTTTGTCCAATCTAACCAAACACAATATTATTTATAATTTTTCTATCACCGATACTTAATCATTTTTATATTTTTTAAAATGTGGATTTTTACATTCCAAAATGTTATTTTCCATAATTTTAGTTTCCAATAACTTTTAGAATTCTTAAACTAAACCTGTCCTCCGTTTCTCTAGACAACTGTCACGTGCGTAATTCAACAACTAAACTTGCCCATAAGTCTTTTTCGTATTTGCCCATAATTCTACAACAAAAAAGCAACCAACATTAAGTCGGCCAATGGTGGGGGCAAAAAAGACCGCTTGATGCACGACTTGGGAATGATATCTCCAATGTGAACAATAATGGCCGGAAAGTTCGTAGAAGTTTTTGCTCTTTGTCAGAGTAGGGTGATGTTGTTGTGTTTGCTCTTTGTCTAGTTGAAAGTTCTTATTTTGTTTCTTAACCTTAATAATTCCTTTAACATTTCATAAATAATTACAAGTAAATAAATTTAATTTCACTTTAAAGTAAGTTATTACAATTTTTCTAATTTTCATTATTAAAATATAATCCAGTAATACATATATACTTGTTTAACATTTCAATTTTTAATTAGAAAATAAATTAAAAATTTTTATCAAATTTTAAAACAAGTTTTGAAATGACAATATTTTGAAGAAAATAATTAATTTTATTCTTTATAAAAATAATTTTAAATTATTTGCTTGATTAAAAAGAAACAATGAAATTAAAATAACTAAAATGCAGTCTCCTTTTTTTTTTCCAGGGTGGATGGCGGAAAAATACTTTAAATTGAGTTTATGTTCAAAATTTAAATAAATAATTACAAGTAACCTTTAATTTTACTTTAAAGTATGTTATTGCAATTTTTCTAATTTTTCATAGTAAAATAATCTAGTAATACCTACACACACACACACATCACATCACATTTCAGTTTTTTTGTCATAAAAGACTTTAAAATTTTTTATCAAATTTTAAATAAGTTTTGAAATGACCTTATTTTGAAGAAAATAGTTATATTTATTTATTTAGAAATTTTTAAATTATTTTCCTGATTAAAAAGAAACAAGGAAGCTAAAATAACTAAAGTGCAGTATTCCTGTTTCTCAGGGTGGATCGCGGAAAGATACTTTAAATTCTAATGGTGTTAATGGTTATCATCTATTTATGATAATGATGTCAGCATGGGGTCACATCCGTTGTGTACGAATCAAGGATGTTAAAGTCGGTTTGTACACAGAGTCGTATTAGTTTTTCTACTGTTGTAAAGTTATAAAAAGTTGTAACGTCATAAAATTTTATTAAGAAATGTTTAGGAAAAGATCAAAAAAAATATAGTCATCTAAATTATTTCAGAAAGTTTATATTATATAATTTTTTTACTTACTAATATTTTAATACCATAAAAATGTCATGGCATAAACATATAATACAAAAAAAAAAAAAGAGTTTTCAAATTCACAATTCATAAATGAAAAGTTGAAAACATCTCAATTATCTAATGGAACACAAGAAACATTATGACCAATGATAGTATCAATATTATTATCTTCTAAATTCATATCTTCTTCTTCTTCTTTTTTAGTTTTATCATTTAATAGGTTAAACTCATTTATGTAAATATTTGTATCATCATTGGTATTTTCTTTGCCTACAACCACATTTACATAAACTTGACAACCAGGATTATTAAAATCATAGTAAAAAAGAGTAATCAAGCAACACTAAGAGCCTGAGGGCAAAAATAATAGATGATTTCTGTTTTTTTTTTTCAGTTATCTTTATTTATTTATTTATTTTAATCTAAATTAGTCTAGTTTGATTGTATAAAGATTGAATTGGGTAATAAATTAATATATTTTTTGCTTGCTTTCATTTTTTAGCACAATTTTAGAAAATTTGATATAATAACATAGAAACGTAAAGTCGTAAAATTTCTAAGTTTCTAAGACTAAAGTCGGGATTCTACCCATTTCTACCTACATATAAGTTTCTACTAAGACTTGAAACATTTTTTGTTTCTAGAGTCATAGAAACATAAGTTTCTAAGACTTAAGTTGGGATTTTAATAACCATAGTAGGGATGACAATTGGGCGGGTCGGGTTAGGTTTGGGTCAAGTCATTCAGGTTCAGGTTTAATCGGGTTAGTATGTATTCAAGTCCAGGTCGGGTTCAGGTCGGGTTATTTGGGTTCGGGTTTATTTCGGGTTGAGTCGATTTCGGGTTCGGGTTGGGTCAGGCTGGGTTTATTTGGGTTCGGATCCAATCAGGCCAGGTTTATTTGGGTTCGGATCCAATCAGGTCGAGTTATCGGGTCTTAAGACCAGATTCAGCTTGTTTGTTAGGTTTACTCGGTTCACTGATACATAAGCCAAAATCCCTAAATTGATTCAATTTTTTTGTTTAATTTTGATTAAAATTTAATTTAACTAGACATAAAAATAATATAAAATTTATGAAGATATATTAATATATAATTTATTTAATAAAATAATCCGTCTATGTCAAGTTATTTGTAATATTCACTATTCAACAATTAATCTACGATTTTTTATTTTCATCATTTTAGTATATAAATGAAAAATGATTATATTAAATAATAAATAAAGACCTATAGTTGCTAAATATATACTTTTTAAATTTTTTTTTCTAATAAATAATTTCCCTCCGTCCAATTTTCTTTGTTCCATTTAACTTTTTTGACTAGTTTGACTTGAATTTATTTATATTATTATTTATTAAAATATTAAAATATATATTTAAAAAAATTATAGGTCTTGATTTATTATTTATGTATAAAATTATTTATTTATATATTAAAATATTGAAAAAAAATTATATATTAATTGTTAAAATATGAATGGTGTAAATAATTTGCGATATAAGGAGTAATATGAATAAATTCAATTCAAACTATTCAAAAAAGTCAACTACTTCAAAGAATATGAGACAGAAAGGGTATTGTAATTTCTAAAACCTAATTATTTTTATCTCTCTATCACTATTTCACTAATCGTTTCCCATAGTTCTCACTCGCTCGCTGTACAACACAAAATAAATTAGCAGTATAGAAGAAACTCATTCCCATATATTAAATCATAATTTTTCTAAAGTCTATATCGACTATATGTTTTATATTGATTGAAGTTAAAATCGGGTCTTGTCGGGTTTAGTCATTGAGTCATTTCGAGTTCGGGTCAGTTCGAGTTCGGGCTTTTTCAGGTTTTACTTTAGTCGGATTCGGGTTCAAGTCAGGTTGGATACAGTCTGTAGGGGTGTTCATCCAACCCACTCAACCCATGAAACTGCACAGACCGAACCGAATCAACCCATTGATTATGTGGGTTTATGCAGGTTATGGTGTAGTTTGGGTTCTAAAAACTAAAAACCGATGTTTATGCAGTGTGGTTCGGGTTTTAATTTTGAAACCTGGTAAAACCGGACCAAGCCCGTACCCTTAATAACTTGGTATAAACTTTAAGCCCATTAGCCCATCATCTTTTCTAGTGTAAGCCTAAGTTCAGCCTAGTTATATTAGGTCTGGCCCTCTCTTTTTGAGTGTTGGTTGTTGCCGCACGATCTACCTACCTAGCCTTAGTTGCAGCTGTAGGTCACATCGGCACTCGCAGCCGTAGGTCGCAGCCTCTCAGACCAGCATCATAGCCTCATATCTTTCAGGCTACACCCTCTCATTTTTACATTTTGTAACGGCTGAAAAGTGGAAGCTTTTCTCAAGGTTTGTCCTATTAAGTACCCATTTCATGAAAATAATCAATTTTGTATGGATATGTTTTGGGGTATTTGAATTAACTCTTCTGGAAACAACTTGAAGTTGCTCAATTTATTTTGATTGATGTTGTTTGATCACTGTTTGCTTGATCTGTGTGTTTGACTGGTGCCACTTGAACATTTTTTAGCTAATCAAATATGAGTCTAGCACAAGGACTTGGAAATAAGCCATGCCACTTGTCTATGCTTTTCCTATTTTCACGCTCATACCCCTTCTCAGCTGCAAGACGGAAACAAATAAGCGGAGAAAAGGAGAGTCAATTGATCAAATGAAATGAATTGAACAGATTTGGGTAAAAGTAAACAAATCAGGCTATTTTGTGTTTGTAATGTTCTAAAGTACGAAATTGTTGATGTTTTATAAAACTATTTAGTTTTCAGAACAACGTATTAACGTTAAAATAAATGTTATGAAGTAACTTAAATTGTTTTATAGGATAGAAAAGATAGACCAGTCAAACCGAACCACATTTTATGCGGTTTGGTTTTCAATTAGAGTTTGTGGTAAACGGTGTGGTTTGGTTTTATATTATGTAAACCGGTCACATATATTGTGCAGTTTGGGTTTAAGGTGAAACCAATTGAAACAGCACCGCCAACAGCCCTAACAGTCGGGTTTGGGTCGTTGGCTTTTCTGTTCAAATCGGGTCAAGTCAGGCTTGGGTTCTGGTAGGTTGGGTCAGGTTTTCGGGTCGGGTCAATTTTTGTCATCTCTACTGTTGTGTTTGCTCTTTGTCTAGTTGAAAGTTTCTTATTTTGTTTCTTAACCTTACCAATTCCTTTAACATTTCCCCGCCTAAAGAAATAAGCCAAGGTTAAATAAATATAACAAATTAAGTTAATGGTCAATATTTAATAAATAATTAAAAGCAACCTTTAATTTTACTTTAAAGTAAGTTATTAAAATTTTTCTAATTTTCATGCTAAAATATTCCAGTAATACATTTATATTTGTTTAACATTTCAATTTTTATAACTAAAATGCAGTCTCCTTTTTTTTTTTTCCAGGGTGGATGGCGGAAAAATACTTTAAATTGAGTTTATGTTCAACAGTTAACTAAATAATTACAAATAACCTTTAATTTTACTCTAAAGTATGTTATTACAATTTTTCTAATTTTTCATAGTAAAATATTCTAGTAATACCTACACACACACACATCACATCACATCACATTTCAGTTTTTTGTCATAAAAGACTTTAAAATTTTTTATCAAATTTTAAAATCTAGTAATATCTACACACACACAAACACACATATCATATTTCAGTTTTTAGTTATTTAAAAATTTTTAAATTATTTGCCTGATTAAAAAGAAACAAGGAAACTAAAATAACTAAAGTGCAGTATCCCTGTTTTTCAGGGTGGATCACGTAAAGATACTTTAAATTCTAACGGAAATGCTATGTACACCGTATTTTGGCCACCGCTACTTTCCCCGCCTGATGTGGAATGCTAATGTGGCAGAGTTATATCTTAACTCTTTTTAATTTTTCATTCCTCTGAAAGTTAAAAAGACGCCAGGAAGACCACGAGGCGAGACCACACTTTTTTCGCCTAGAAACTAAAATGCCAGGAAGACCTCACTCTTCCACCTTCCATGGCCGATTATCCTTACCTGCATTGAAGGGTCATTCTCAAGCTCCAACGAGGTGATTCATGGGCGATTTCGTAACCTTGGAAGCTTCTTTGTTTCTCTTCGCCCTTACTTCACCTTCTATTGCCGATCTCAACCAGCTCTAAGCAGGCCATTTTCAAGCTTAAGCAAAGAGATTCATGGGGTAAAATCGTGATCTAGAAGCTTGTTTCTTCCTTGCTTTCTCTGTTTTTTTTAATTGGGATATGATCTCTTTTCAATTAGTTTTATCCGAGCTCGACTTCCATGGCCGATCCTAACCAGCTTTAAGTAGACCATTTTCAAGCTCAAATAGAGAGATTCATGGGTAAAATAGTGATCTAGAAGCTTGTTTCTTCCTTGCTTTTTTTTTTAATTGGGATATGATCTCGTATCAATTGGTTTTGTCCAAGCTCGACTTCATCTAAGTTTCATTGCAATTTCAAATGTTCACAATACAGTAGCAGAGCTCGAAACAGTTCACAATACTGTGTTCTTAGACTCTTAGTTACCTTTGTTCATTAGTAGAAAGTCATTTAAGTGCTCCAGATCGTTCATGTCACAGCTTGAAGCTGATGAATCCAGATATTTGCTAAATGAAGTCATAGCTGAAAAATTAGTGCCTGTCACTGGAATAAGATCTGCCCTAATCATGTTAATTACCAGACATGTGATGCTCTATTCAAATGCACCTTAATGGTTATTCGCATGAAGTAACAAGTTAACTTGTTAAACCATTTGACATGCTAACTGGAAACCTATTCTCAAGGTTTTATTTACTTGTGCAGATCAGCTCTCTATTTATGCATAAGTGCTACATTCTGTCAGGTACGTTTGAATTTTCTACCTTCTAACACTTACTGCTTTGGACTTTAGCAGAAACCCCTGCCTAAATATTAAAATAGGTATACAAACCACAATGTTCGTAACAATCAATCCATGCACTTTTTAGCCTTTCAAGTTCACAATACTGTGTTCTTAGACTCTTAGTTACCTAGTTTGGTCGGTAGCTACAGTTTTTGTCCTTCTCTGTTAGAGCAGAAAAGTAGGAAATTTTCAAAACAACTGAGAAACACGTTATTCTAAGATACTAACTAGAAAAACTGATAAACATCTGATTTATTTCATGTCGATGCTAGTGTTCTAGTATTGTGAACTCTTCTACTAATGATTCTTGGGTATGTTTTTCACAGTATTGGACCGAGAGTTTTGTGTAGTAGTCTCCTCTAGGGACATACTTAGCAGCACTTCACAGGTAGGGGGCTGCTGTTTGGGGAGGTGCTAACACCTTCAAAAGATTAATGCATTATTCTCATCCATAGGTTGGTCTTTGATTGTTTATTGTTTGAAACTCATGAATTACCTAGCACAGTTCGCATTGTAATTCATTTTTTTAGATAACAATTTTGGTTTCCATTTGTTTCAGTTGGATTCTAGTTCTAGTATTGTGAGGAAGTGGGGAATAACACCTCTCGTTCTTTCCCTTGTGCTGCCATCAAAGATAAGTCGAGTACTCAACATTCAATCGCACATCATTCAGGTATTTTTGCTATGGGTCTACCAATAACTCATCTTATAATTTTGGTCAAATTGATCTACTTTCTCTTAGGTACTTCAGGAAAATAGATGTTTGGCATAACAAATACAATTCTTTGTATGCATTGCAGTATATTAGTACATGTGTCACCACCTTTTTGATAAATTTTCTGTTTGACCACTAAGTTTTATTAATCCTTAGATGAATGGATATAGTTGTCTTAAAAGCTATACGCCCTATTGTCAATTTGTGCTTGAGACACAAGGAAGTCAGTAGAAGCTAGAATAGCTAATGAAATAGGAATATCTTGCTACTTAATAGTTAGATGCATCTTATTAAGGTGTGACAGTTGCTCAATAGACCAGCAAACTAGTTAACAAGTGTTGAAAATAACTTTCAGAAATAAACATTCAATTGTAAGGTTTTGGTGCACTTTAAAAGTTTAAGAGGAACCTGTTCAAATTATGCACCTTAAAAGCACATTGCAGATTCTAACAAAAATTACTATAGTGAAACCAATCAAAGCCATAGCTTAGTGGATTATAACAGTTTCCAGCAAGTGTGCAAACACTCTGCAGGTCAATGAGTTTCCTACATATGTTAATCCTTATTTGTAACAACAACTATTTAGGTGCTTAACCAATATTTGGATTCCATAGACCTTCGATTTCCTGCAATTTAAAATAAAATTACAATTATATTTACAACTTTATAAATTTAAAATATGAACTGGAATACAAGAAGGAAGTTGACAACCTACGTGAAAAATAACAAAAAATTAGGCTAAGGATGACTAAAATAAGCCGAGTAAAAAAAAGTAAGTTTGTGGATAAGTTCTCATCATGGATTTCATTCTACTTACTTGTACACCATTATGATTAATCATAAGTAGGTCCATGAATCCCCCTGTATGAAATTGATTTTGATATTCGTGCAAGTAGCACAAATATATGACTAATTCTATTAGATAAGATAGAATAAAAATTACAAAGGTTACTCATTTTAACTACCTGTAAATTTTCTTGGAACACAAAATTTGATCCACGAAAACTACCCTGGGACTGCGTAAAGTAACTCTGCAATATATCATGTTAGTTAGTACTGATAAACCTACCAAAATATGAAATAGGTAAATACATATAACACATACACTCTCTTGAGATCCAATGTGATTATCTATATGTTCTATTCCTTGGGGTAGTGGTTTGGCCGAAGCACTCATACTTCCACTTTCAAAAGAATGGTTAATGGGAGTGAGAGGGCTTCCTTGGTCTTTCTTTCGCTGCACATGATATAATGGTTATTGCATACTTTATTGTTATATAGAAATTAATTATCATGGTAAATGTAAATCTAAAGCACCCATACCTTTCTTTGTTTCAATTTACTAGGATCTTGTGGCATTGCTTGTTTCTGTTTTTTAAGATTTTGAACCACTTTCTCTAGGTTGGAAACCCTTTTTTTTTTGTATGAGGACGTCCTTTAAGCCGAACAACCAAAGGACTTAATATTTTGTTTTTTTCAAGAGACTTGATATTGAGTTCTTCATCACACTTTTCTAGAAGTATAAATGTAACATGAGTCTGGTTGTTTGGCCTTTGTTTCCATTCACCCCCCAAAAATTTTCCTTTTAACATCTTCAATTTATCCATCACTAGATCAAACTTCTCATCATGGTCTGCACTAGCAGTAGCAATTTTACTAAATTCTTTATGCATGAGCTCAAACCGTTTTATTTGTGGGCTGTAAAAGGAATAACTAGTCTTCACAAAATTGTATCCTCTTTTCAAATCTTTCCTCCATCTTGATAAAACATAAATCAAAAGGGCTTCTTTCACCTTTTAATGGTGAGGACAAAAAGTGAATGCCTACACAAAATCCCTTTGAACTGAAATAACTTACACTGACAACTTACTTCACATGTTGATTTGTTAAAAGAAACTATGTAGATCACATCTATTCTTTTATCCCTAATTTTCACATCCTCAGCAATCTCATATACACAAATAGGCTCATCATTTCTAACAAGAGATGGATAACAATAAAACTTTCCCTTGAGCTCATCTTGGAACTCTTTGAATTTTATATTCATATAAATGGCCTGAAATTGCTTTTCTATATCATAATTGCTGATGCACTCGTACCAACAATTAAAAGAATGGATATCAGCAAGTTTCTCTTTCTCTGGCTTATCTTTAAGTGCACTATCATATTGTTCAAGGAATTGCTTCAGTGAAGTTTTTGCATTGACATATCCATCAAAAAATGCATTCATACTTTCACTACGCTATGTACACGACATACCTGCCCAAAAGAAACCTTTCACATATGCAGGAACCCAATGATGCTTTTTAGCATATAACCCAAATAACCATCCATTTTCGTGTAGATCAAACTTTGAATCATTAAACTCCATCCTTCTTCAAAGTCACTTTCTGTCGAATAATCATAAGCAATTGCTTGCAAAGCCTCATTTATTCTTTCAAATTCTAAATACCCACTTAATTTCTCAGGAAGTTTTTTCATTATATGCCACAAGCACCATCTGTGGAGAATAGTGGGGAATACTATTTGGATTGCTTTTTGCATAGATTTGCACTGATCAGTGATTATGGCTTCTAATGTGAAACTTAACATAGACTTTTTCCAAGAGTCAAATAGCCAAATGAAGGATTCAACATCTTCAGCAGCTAATAGTCCACATCCCAACAACACTGATTGTCCAAGATGATTTACTCCTACAAAAGGGGCAAAAAGCATTTCATACTTGTTTGTAAGATATGTGGTATCGAATGTAACCACATCACCAAAGCTCTCAAGCATTGCCCTACTCTTTCCATCAATCCAAAACAAAGATTTTATGCGGTTTTCCACATCAATATCCATTACATAAAAAAATCCTGGATCAGCCTGTTGCATTCTTGATAAGCACTTACAGACTGCTTCAGCATCACCTTACCCAAGTCTTATTCTTCTTGCTCTTTCAATGTGATTTCAACAATCTCTTTCATTGTACGTGACATTTTTGTAACCTCCTGCTTCAATAACAAGTGACTGAAAATTTTTGTTTACAAGTATACCTGCTTGATCATTCAACTCAAGCCTTTTCTTCACATGTTCATCTAACTTCCTATGACATTTGAGATGACATGCTTTTGTCGGACTCAAAGGATGATTGTGTGCCAAAACCACTGTTGTTATGACAACACTGCCATTAGGAAGTAACTTCAGTCTAGTTTTAGCTTTGCACTCAGTCTTTGTCAACAACTTTGAATCAAATGAGTTTCGAGCTGAAGCTCGTGACTTCCCTCCTTTATTACATTCATATGTTAGGTCCTTAATATTGCCATCATCTCCTCGTTTTGAAGTTCTCTTAGCTATTCCAAACCTTTTCTATCTTGCATAGTTTGAATAGTAAGCAAAAAACTCATCTTGAGAATCAAATTTCAATCCTGCTGTAGGTTCTAATATATCCTGTTGTTGCGATTCTTGGTTCACACTATCATTTTGTTCTTCATCATTGTGAGTTAAAAAACTCTCCTCATTGGCATAGACATCCATTTTCTGCTACTCTAAAGAAACATAGACATGTTTGCATTAATAATAACCATTATACCTGTAAGCTCATCATAAAAACTGATAGTAAAATGAAAATCATTGCGTACAAACCTGGTCTAGCAAAAAAATGATGAATTGACAATATGCCCAAGCAGCCACTTACACTTTCTTATCCATGACCATTGTTTTTTTCCATTCAGTTTTTTCCCTTTTTTCACTTTTAATAAATAGTGGCCTTTATGTTATTTAATGATAGAGATAAAATGCTATTTAATTATATCAGTTCATTTTACGTGCTACTTTATGTATAGGGACGTGATCAACAATTATTTTCCAACTCATAACATCAACTTAAACTACACTAAAATGAGCATTCTTATGTAGCATAATGACTTGGCACTTGTTATACAGTATTGAATGGTGCCATGCGATACCCAAATAATTGAAAATTTTGTCAATCACAAAACTAGCACTTTCCGGTTTAACTTTTTCTCTGAGACACGAGAGTTAATAAGATCAGGGAAATAGGTTGTGTAAAACTTGAGACAAACTTGAGACTTCATCCTGGAAATAAACTAAGCTCACATATAACTTGTCATTGCCTGCAGCTGAGATCTTCAGGGGGCATTGGATTTCTGCCGTGTTGAAAAGGATATGGTAGATGGCTTCCCATATGAAGTACCAGAAGAGTATAAAAGTATGCCTCTTTTAAAAGGAAGAGCAACCGTAGACATGAAGTGAAAATCAAGGATAACCTTAATATAGAGGAATGCATCTTTCGTATAGTTCTGGATGGCTATAATGCCCCAGTAACTACTGGGAATTTTGTGGACTTGGTGTAGAGGCACTTTTATGATGGCATGGAAATTCAGAGAGGTAAGCATCTTTTACATCCTCCTCTATCCTTGTGGTAACTTAAGACTTTCTTCTGCTTCTTGTTCCACTTTTATGATGGTATAGTTGCTCTATGCTTTTATATTAATGATCCTGTAGCTCAACCCCCTTATTTACTTAATATTACGAAAATATTTCAAATATCGGCTATAAATTCATTTGACTTAATTTCAGACATATGCCTCTTTGGAGCCAAACTATCAGCCTCTAGTTACCCTTGTTATGGTTCAGAAGCACCACCATGCCAGACTGTTTGTTGCCAATCATGATTACAAGCATGTTTGGATTTTTTACTGTCTTCTTGTTTTTCTCCTAAATGTCTAGTACGTTGGCAGTCACTTGTGCTTAATGGGCTGAGTTAAACCTTACAAACAATTAATGGCTTAATGTTTATATTCAAAATCCACTAGTTTACTTTTAGAACATACATGGTACTTTATTTATGTTCCCTTGCATTGTTGTGGCTACATTTTAGCAGGGATCATAACAATTGGTTTCGATTGAAGAGAAAGAACAACAGTCCAACTACACTGAAAGAGAACGGCAAACATACTAGATAACAAAGCATGGTAGAATCGAAGGCTATCCTAAGCAGTAGCAGCATCAGAAAAAAATAAGTTCAATACAGTTGTTGGTAAACTATCTTACCTTGAATTTGCTTGGCCTAAAAGAAATTCCGTTGATGTCTTCCTGTGCTTCACGATGAATGCTATTGGGATTAGAGATTTTTGTGGGAAACTATGAATGCTATTGGGGTTAGGGATTTTATTGTTAAAACGTAAACAATTAATTTTTATTCCGTGAAAAATTATAAATTTTTTTCATCTTTTTGCAGAAAAAAATGACATGGCAAGAGTGATGTGGCAGGCGGTGCAGTTTTTGGTGGCAATTGGTGGTATACATAACATTATCGAAAGAAAAAACCATCAAATCAAGATCAAATGGAAGCAACTTGTGAATTTTTTCTACAAAAAAAAAAAAAATCTTAGGTGAGTATTTTTTGATTATTTTTATTGCATAAGTTATTTTTTAAATTTAAAAAAAGGTTTTAGTTGATGATTTGATTGAATATAATTAATTTTTGATGATCGGAAGAGTTAGTTGATGTTTGGGGATGTTTAGAATGAATTAAAAATACGTTTAGTCAGGTTTTGGCTCCGCATGGTGGTGATCCGATGAGTTGCGAGGCGCGATGGAAGCGGGGCAAGGAAATTGTGTTTCTGGATACAAATTGGGCTAATTGCGTTTTAGTCCTTTAGCTTTTTAGTAGAGTTCATCTATATGTTACAGTTTTAAAATCTTACGATTTAGTCACTAGAAGTGTGAGGTCTTAATCAGGCTAATTTCAGTATTAGTCAGTGAGGATTTTAACACTACCTCTGTAACACCCATATCCCACATGGGTGAATTGTGAGAAGCCTTATGTGGATATATAGGCTCCAATTCCAGAACATAAGCACATAGCGCTTATCCTTTTTCAAAGGATAGCCCATGTGGTGTGGGCAGGTGTTCCGTTGACCAGTTCTAGACTTGGGTCATTATAGATGGTATCAGAGCTGACCTGAGACCACGATGATATGGCATAGTGGTTGTGCACATACATCGTCTACTGGGACTGATCCTGGATTTGAGAGGCTACTTGGCCAATGGCTAAATAGTCCGATTAGAGAGGTTATTTGGTCTGGGGAACCAAGTAATCCGATTGACCCCAACGAGGACGTTGGCTACATAAGAGGGGGGAGTTTGTAACACCCCCATATCCCACGTTTGGTTCAAAGTATGTGGTTGTGTCCGCTAGTATGGGACAGGGGGACTTCCTTATACTGAGAGTCCATTCCTAAGTACCTAGCGCTTATCCTTTTCATAAAAGATAGCCCATGTGGTGTGGGCAGGTGTTCCGTTAACCGGTTCTGGACTTGGGTCGTTACAGATGGTATCAGAGCCGACCTGGGACCACGATGGTGTGGCATAATGGGTATGCACATGCATCGTCTACCGAGACTGATCCTGGATTCGAGAGGCTACTTGGCTAGGGACTAAGTAGTCCGATTAGAGAGGTTACTTGGTTCAGGGAACCAAGTAATCCTATTGACCCCAACGAGGACGTTGGGTACATAAGGGGAGAGTTTGTAACACCCCCATATCCCACATGGGTGAATTGTTGGAAGTATTATGTGGATATATAGGCTTAAATTCCAGAACATAAGCACCTAGCGCTTATCCTTTTTCAGATGATAGCCCATGTGGTGTGGGCATGTGTTCCGTTGACCAATTCTGGACTTGGGTCATTACAACCTCAGAGAATTATTAGGTTCTGTAAGTGTTCATTTGGGTCATTATCAGCAGGAGATTTTGGGTTATTCCTTAAATTGATTATATTTTGACATAAACTTTTGTGTAATTATTTTAGGTGACTAGATAATTATTTTAGGAGCTGGAAAGTTGCATTTTGAGGTAAGTGGCTACCACCATTTCTAAATTCAAAATTTTTTGATATTATATAATAAATATGTATATATTATTTCTTCAGAATGTTAAGTTTTCTAACTTAGTAATTTTTCAATAATTTGATTTAAAATTATTTTTCATTAAATTGGTTTTCAATCAAAATTAGAGTTTTTAAATAGATATTTTATTCTAAAATTATTTTCCAAGTATTTTATTTATTTACTTGTTTATCTATTTGTTCGAATTCTACTTTGTTTATGCAACATATTGTGTTTGATTAATTAAGTTGGGATCAGCTATGTCTTTATTGTGATATTTTGCACTGAAATTTTATGCTAATTGAAATGCTCAGAATTTCTGTTCCAATTATGTTTTGGTAGGTGTTGGTTATGTACTCTTACTATTGGGAGAGTGTAGTTCTGAACATCCACGCAGGGTATTATGTTCCATTATGTTTCACAATGCATTGTTTTTAGAACTAGTCCTTCTAGGCGCTTAATAGTTGGTGATTCTTAGACAATTTTTGCCGCACTATAGTAGTTTAAGTGTAGTTACAGTGATCACCCCATCCACTCTACTCTGAATTTCTGTTCTATCACTTTGCTCTGAACTATTTTGTTTTGGTTAATAATTTTTATTTACAAATATTATTTGTCTGGTTCTGAAAATTACTATTACACAGATTACGTTCTAACTCTTCAAATATGTTTTGCTAAAGTTTATGTTATTATTTTACAATAGTTATTTCTACTTGATCCCTATATATTTTGCATATTGAATTTTTTTTTAAAATACTCTATTTGCTGGGCATTCGTGCTCATCCTATTTTCACCCCCTTCACACAGATAATGAGTAGTTCGAGTTAGCTAACAGGAGTGACTACAAGGCCAACTACTATTCGAGATGGTTAGAAATATTTTGTTAGTATTTCTACTAGTAATTTATTTATGATTAAGAAAGGCTTTGGATTTCATTTTGTTCCTTAGAGCTTCGAGATTTTATGGATTATGATTCAAATTTCAAATATTGTAGTTGCCCTACTACTTATTCTCAGAAGTTAAATTTTATAAGTTTGAAATTATTTGGAATATGCAGCCTTGCATGCTTAGGGAAATTTATTTTCTTGAGTATGTAACATGTCATCATCTCGAGACTTCTTTGGGGTGTGCAGAAGTGGTATTAGAGCGAACCCAGTTCCGTTGTCACACCCCACACAGGCCCCAACCTGTGCACTCTCAGTGCCACTCACCTTGCTACCCAGAAAGTTATTAAACACTTATTTTTTCTAAGTGTTATTAGACACATTTAGTTTCGGCCAACTTTCTTTTAGGTAGTTTAAGTCTTATTTTCTTAAGCTTAAGGCCTGGGAGGTGCCCCAAGAGGCTTATGAGATGTCCTATATAATTACTTATAGCTTAAGGCAAGGCCTATAACACTAACTCGCATCACAAGGCAAGGCAATATACAGTAACTTACAACACAACGCAAGGCATATACTTATACTTTAAGTGTCTAGGATGTGTGCTCATCAAGTGTGCTACTCCAATGCATGTCAACCAAAAAGCCCAACTCATCAAGTTTTGGAAAACATAGTTTATATGTCCATGAGCATTCGGCCAAGTAAAGAACACAAGAGGTTCATCACATAAAGACATATCCATAGGTACATAAACATGGCATAACTTGGCATTCAAGCATCCAACATATGTACAACAAAAACAAAGTCATCCAAGGCTACATATACACAAAAATAGCCTAAGTACAAGCACTACCTACTTGGCAACATACCAAGAGTGCTAAAGGTCCAAAACTAGCCAAGATTATGCATTACAAGCCATACTACTTATGTCACCCAAAAAGCACCTTAAGTGTGCAATACAAGAGCACACACTGAAGTACAAGTCCTATGACCATGTTCTTGGTCATGAAAGTAAATACCACCACCAAAGCAAAAATCCACACATCCATCCTTCTCCTAGACAAGTCCCATAACCTACTCAAGCCTGCAAAACTTAATACATAAGTTTCGAATGCATAACATAAGACTTGCACAAGTATTTTAACAAGCCAAGTTTCGGTTTAGCATATACCTTGAGCAATAAGGTACTAACTTAGTACACAGGCAAGCAAACACAAGCACACTCACTCAAGCTCAATTCCTTTTCCTGAAATACAAACAATATGGGCATGAGTTTTACAACTCAGTAAGGTTCATTATAACTCCTTAGGAGTTTATTTAGTTAAGCCAAAACTTAACCTCCATAAGCTTAGCTTGACCTGTAAGAAAGACATAGAAAACACAAAAACAATATATATACACATGATAACCGAGACACTATATAAGCATAAACTCTATCTTCATTTGGTTAGCAAGCACAAACAATCAATCAAGCACACAACTCAAGCACAAACCACAATTCCTTTCTCGGCTGAAACCACTAGCAAGCACAATTTCACATTCTTGCACTCGATGCATCCCAATCAATCTCCAATCCACTAGAGCTCTAAGTTCACTAGTAAGTTGGCCTACTCACTAAGAATTTAGGTGCTTGCCATTAGCCTTGACTAGCTTGCCAAACCATACGAACCCGAAAGTCCAATTATGCCCATCTAGCAAACTAAGATCACATAGCATAATTTACTATCACTTAGCCGCCATTAACTACTTGAACATGGAATTATACCAAGAATCAAGTAGAATCATGAACCTTACCCAAGAATCACGAGCTTGAGCTCTCGGTTATGCCTTGATCCTCCAAGGCTTGGCTTGAAACTTTAATGGCAAGGTCACCTTAAGCCGAAACGCCAAATGCAAGCTTAATTCCTCACTTCAAGCTTTAATTCACAAGTTTCACCATGAAACCTTCAAGACTCGGCCTTCCTTCTTGCCAAGAACAACCGGCATGTTGCAAGAACCAAGTCAAACCCGAGACTAATGTTTTCGGTTTTGAGTGGAAGTATGCAAAAATTGTTTAAGTGCCACATGTCCCATTAATTGGCCTTAATGCGCTACTTGATGTTGCATTAGTTTGCATGGCGCAATTAACCCGTAAATGTTTCATAGTCTCACTATAAGTACTTGGTTAAGAGTACATTATGGCCCTTAAGTTTAGTTTCTTTCCATAAGCCACATAGCCATTTTCCCATGTACAATTAGGACCCGAAAGTTCTCGGTTTTGCACATACACCGTTATTCTCATTTTCAATCAAGTCCTTCATGTTTTATTTTGCATTTCCTTTGCATTCTTGGCCTGGGCCACACACTGAAGGATGGTCCTGACATCCATGATGGTGTGGGTCGTACTTCTAATACTGTGTGGGCTGAGGCCTAATTATGTTCTATCTGTTCTATGTACGGTTCATATCCATCACCTGTTGGGCTTAGGATTCCGGACCTATTTGTGGCCCAACAAGGGCATTAGGCATAAGACTGGGGGAGATTGTGACACTCTGCACCCCACATGGGAAGTTTGTATGATTTCTGATATACATATATAACTAAAAGTTCCAGAGTCTGATCACCTAGCTCTTATCCCTTAATAAAGGATAGCCCATGTGATATGACTGGGTATTATGTTGACTAGTTCTAGATTTGAGTTATCACAAATGCATTTTGCAAAACAGGAGGCTTATGCCCATCTCTTTCCAGTTGAGCGATATGAACATCTTCATCATTTCGACCATTTGTTCGATGCTAAGTGGTGATATGTTTAGGTGCCAAATGATTGTTGAAGATAGTCATATTCTTAATTAGGGCAACAGACGGATAGGAGAGTGCACAAAAGCCTAGCATTTTCCCAACCTAAGGTCTCTAAATTTATCGAACACATGCTCTGGTACCATTTCTATCACGACCCAAGTCTAGGACGGGTCCATGAAATACTTGCCTACACCATATGAGCTATCCTTTGGGAAAAGGATAAGCGCTAGGTGATCAAGGTCTGAAACTTGGAGCCATATATATACATAAGAAATCACACATATTTCCCATGTGGGACATGAGTTATTATAATAAGGATAACCCAAGTCCAGAACTGGTCGACGAAACACCTTCCCACACCATATAGGCTATCCTTTTGGAAAAGGATAAGCACTAGGTGATAACCTATGTCTAGAACTGGTCTACAGAACAACTGTCAACACCACATGGGTTATCCTTTAAGAAAAAGGACAAGCACTAGGATATACTATTAAGGGTTGATCCATCTTTTATTTGGGTAGATTATCTATTGTTCATTTTGACAATTTGGTATTCAAAAGCATGCTTACATGTATAAAAACAAAAGAAATATTAGTATTTTAAGTAAAGGAATGGGAACAATAGCCTTTTTCAGAACTAGGAGACAACCAAAACCAGCTTTGTGTTACATTTTTTGAGAAGTGGATGAGGAGGTCAGGTTCAAACCCTAGACCTCCTCATAATGTCCCCAAATGTTCTTGTTGTTCCTTAGGGACTTTTGCCATTATTAAATTTTAAGATGTCATAATGGCTTACTATTGATTGGAGTGGAAAACATCTTTCATAAAAAGAAATGTTTCCTAAAGTAGTTTAGTTTTTTAAAAAGATAAACTTTAGATTCATGTAAAATAAAAAACAACTATAAGTTTTTTTAAATTTGTAATCTAATTTAAACATAATATGTTAAGGGTTAGTGAAGAGCGATGAAGCTAAATTATGAGCTGGAGAAACATGCTCCCAAGGCACGATGACCATTGAGCAATGATCCAACTTTTCTATGTCTAAGATAATCTAATAACCCAAACTTAGAAAAATCGATTATAATGTTGATCACCTTTTAAAAATGCCAAAACCTGGGAGTCGTCGATTAATATATTAACCAAAGGGATTGAACATTTAATAATTGTTTAAACCATTTTAGATATTGTAACCATTTCTACTTCTAAGGCAAAAAGAGCACCACTACTAAAGACACCTTTCCTGAATCAGGGTGGGTCATTAGATCTCATCCATAATCAAGCAACGGCACCAAGACCTTAGGATTTTATCCAAGTGCCATCAACAACAAAGATTTCAGGATTGACAGATGTTGACACCCAATTTCGTCCGACTTTTTTTAAAAAATTTTAAAAAAAAAACTAATTAAAAAAAAATTATTATTGTTATTATTATTGCTAAAAAATTTTAATTATGTTAATTAGTTTAAAATATATTTTTATTTTGAGAAGATTTGATTTAAAATAATATATGTGTGAATATGTATGTGTTTGAAATAAAAATAAAATTTCAGAAAAAAATGACAAAAAATTAAAAGTTTGAGGTAAAATTGACAAAATTGAGAAGTTTCGGACAAAATTGACAAATTCTGAAAGTTTCAGGAGCTTTGGGTAATTTTTCGCGTCAATTTTGGGCCTAAACGGACGTTTCTGGCCCAAATTGACAGAAAACGTTAAAATTGTCAAAATCAGAAGCTTCTGAGCTTATCCAGAGCTGGAGTAACGTAAAGGACTGAAACTGTCATTTTACCAATTTAAAAGATAAGTTTGATATTTTTTATTAATTTATCCGTCCACAGTTCAGCTAAGCTCCTTCTATAAATACCCCCCCAAATTCAGTGCTGAACACATAGAAAATCAGAGAAAAAAGTTCAGAGCTCCATTTTAAAAAAGAGAAAATAGAAGCCTTAGTCCTAGCCTCTCCTCCCTCTGCCAAAACAGTCCCAAAAATTATTCATTTTTACGTTTCGACTACCTTCTTCCTCCGTTTTCTCTTTCTTTCTTTTGCTGTCGCCGTCCTATCCCGCTGCCGTCGCCCTGCCGCCGCCGTCTCGCCGTCGCCGTCGCTCCTACTCCGTCGCCGCCGCCGTCTCCGCCGCCGTTGCCATTTCGCCGCCGTGCCCAGCCGTCCTGCCGCCGTCGTCCTGCCGTCTCGCGCCGCCGCGTCCAGCCGTTCCGCCGCCGTCGTCCCGGCCGCCGTCGCCCCGCGCCCTCGTCGCCGTCACCCGGCCGCCCTGCGCCCTCGCAGCCTCCGCCTGCCCAGCCCGTCACCCCCCTCCTCCCCGTGTCGCGTCTTCTCTGTTTTGAAAACAGAGATTTCAAAATTTTAATTTAAAAAGGGTAAAACTCTATTCCATCCTTCATCTTTTCAATTTTTTTCAATTTGGTCACTAACGTTTTTATTTTGTTCTTGCAGAATTAATTACTAACCTTTTTTTATTTTTACTTGTTTGTTTATTATTTGTTTATTACTAACCCTTTCTTTATTGTTGTTATTAACAACAACTAACAACTAACTAACTTTACTAACTTTTTTTTTGTTGTTATTAACAACTAACATCTAACAACTTTACTAACTTTTATTATTGTTATTAACAACTAATCTAACTTTACTAACTTTTCTTTTTATTGTTATTAACAACTAACCATATTAACTATGCTAACTTTTATTATTTTTTTGTTATTAAAGTGGATGGCCAAAAAGCCCCACTTTATTATTATTAATTTTTTTTTATGATTAAAAAAATAAAAAGGGAATTTTATGTGAATAATTTTTAAAGGCTAACAAAAATCACTAATAAAAAAAAACCAACTATCTTTTATCATTTTGAGACATAACTTTTATTCCTTTTAATAAACAAACATAATGAAATAATGAAAAATAAATAAATAAATAAATGAATATAAATCATTTTTTTCAATGAAATAATTTAAAAAATAAAAATAAATAATAAATAAATAAATAAATACAAATCATTTTTCAAATATATCTTTAAAAGTAATGATTTTTTTAATTAATAATTAATTAAATAATTAAAAAAATAAAATAAAAATTAAACTCCATGTCCAAATGATCCGCCAGGATCCATGGCTTGGAAAATATTTTAAATAAAGTATATAAAATATTTTTTTCCTTTATTATTAAAAAATAAAAACTTTGGAACTAATATTTTTACTTAGCTCTTTATCCAGCAAAAATAATAAAATATAACTTTTTAGTTTCTTTATTAATAAAAAGAATAAAAGAGTAAAAAAAAATTTTTGGGCTAATATTTTACTTTTTTTTACTTATTTCTTTCAAAATAATAAAAATATACAACTTTTTGTTTCCTTTATTAAATAAAATTTTATCCAAATGATTTCAAATAAAGGTAATAATAAAAAAATTAAATCTCTTTACTTATTAATTAGAGGTATTTATAAATTAAAAAATTAAAAAAAATCTTTTAACAAACAAAAAGAACATAAAAAAAAAAATCATATAAATATCAAAAAAAACTTTTCTTTATATACATATAAATCTTTGATTTCTTTAATCTTTTTTTAAAAATAAATTATAAAATATCAAAACTTTACCTTTATTTTTTAAAATATACATATAAATTTTTTAGTTTCCTTATTAAATAATCATTTTTGCTTAATTTTTTATATAAAAAAAATAAAACAAATAAATATTAAGAATTTTCTTTTTGAAATATACATATAAATTTTTGGTTTCATCATTAAATAAATAAATTTTTGTTTACTTTTTGATTCACCTTTTTATCAAATAAAATATTAAGACTTTACTTTTATTTTAAAAAAAATATACATATAAATCTTTAATTTTCTTCATTAAATAAATAAAACCCTGATTAAATAATTACTTTCTTGGTTCATCTTTTATCAAATTAAAAAAATAAGCTTAAAAATAAACATGTATAAATATCAAGACTTTTTATATAAATCTTTTCTTGAATAATTAATTTTGGTTTATCTTTTATCAAACATAAAAAATCAATCAAATACATGAATATCAAGATTTTATTTTTAAAATCTTTTGTTTTCTTTGGTAAATAAAATCCTGGTATTAAATAAAAAAAATAAAATAAAATAAAAAAAAAAATAAAAAAAAAAAACCTTCACTTTATTTATTGTTATTTAATTTTTCTTTATTTTATGGTTAAACTCATTTCATTTAAAGAAATTAGCCATAAAAAAAAAATATATCTAAAATAAATCTGAACCATGTTGTTAAGTTAAAAAAACAAAAAAAAAAAAAATTTTAGTTCATGGTATATTGGCTGGAAACTGTCTCGTGCCCGCTTTTGAGCTGCTTCACCTGGTGAAGAGGGTCTGGCTGAGTAACAACGCCCCGTACCATGATCAAAGATTTTTATTTTTTTAAACTCTTTGATTCCTTTAAATTAACTTCTTATTAAATAAAAAAAAATTAATTATTTTTTTAATTCTTTTATAAATTGAGTAATTCTTTAAATAATAAATATCCTTCATTAAACAAGAAAAATCAGATAAGAAAAAAAAAAAAAAAAGATAAGAGAAAGATAAAAATCAAAAAACGATAAAAAGAAAAGAAAAGAAAAGAAAAGAAAGAAAAGAATATATAAGATATAAAAAAAATTAAAGATTTTTTTTTTTAAATCATTAACAAATTTAATAAAAAAAAGAAAAATATAAGTTAAACTAATAATTAATTCCATTCATAAAGTAAAAGAATTAATTTAAAAATTAATTCCAAAAAAATAATTAAATAATTAACTTTAAATTAATTTCCATATCCGGATGATCCGGCAGGATCTACGGTTTGGAAAAATATCGACTTTTTTTTAAAAACTTAAAATAAAATAAAAAGGTAAAAATCCATATTTTTACAATATGGATAAAATTGATTAAAATTTCGCAAAATTCCGTGTCCAAATGACTCGGCAGAGTCCATGGTTCGGAATCAAAATCTTCCGTGTCCAAATGACTCGGCAGAGTCCATGGTTCGGAAGTATAAAATTCTATACAAATTAACTTAAAAATCCACATTTTAACTGATTCAGTTAAAATTTCTAAATTAACTGAAAATTATTTAAAAGCAAAGTAAAACAAAATTAAAATCAACTAAGGTGCTAATTTTGGGCGCTCTAACAATACTGTTTTAGCGTAACCGTACTCCCGATCCCCGAACTCTCGCAGACCAATTTTAAGGTGACCAATCGACCTAGGTAAACGGATTGGCGGCGACTCCAGAAAACCCGACGTTGCCACAACAGAAAGAGTAAGAATCTTTTTAGCACCCCAGGACCAGTAGAGGGAATGGGGAGAAGTGGATGCGAACCTAACATATCATCATAGGTAGTTTTTGGTTACATCAAGCTACTGAAAGGGAACATCACTTCTGGCTATGATTGATTAAACGAGAAAAGAGATATTTTTGAAAAACAAACTTATTTCTCCCAAACCATGTAAACTAAAGGGTCGAGACTAGGCATGAGGCCCAATTTTACTACCATTTGCCTTGAGATAATGGATTGACACAAAAACATTCACACACCTTAGGTGACTTGACATTCATAAATAATATTCCATTCAGTAAGAAGTGTTGTTCTATTCTTACAAATTTGATGTTTTCTAATATGCTGTTTTTTTAGTAAGATGTGTTGTTCTATAATATGTTATATATAATTTGACAGTAATAGTACATTTGTAGTTTGAAAACATTAAGGTTACAATTTGGTGTTCAACTTAGTATAGTATGATATTTTTTTTATAGAAAGGTATTGTTCGACGTAGTTGTGTTCATTTTATAAGATATGCTATTTAAGGTACGGTGACCATCTTGTACGGGTTGTGTTTGTTTGTCTATTTGCGCTGTTCAAGACATAGTGACCATTTTGTATATACTATGAAAGCATGGTAGAACAATTACAATATTTCCTCTTACTAGAAATCTAAGAGAAATTTAAAACGTGTGATTGTCAAAGAGGTTTCTTTAGTGGATAGCAAGTTAGTAACCATACACAACAAGTTTCTTCTTGCACTAGCTTGTAAGATTGACCATATCGTGCCTTTTTTTGTAGAAAATATAAAATGCATGAATTGTTGAGATTGAATTCGCAAATTCATGAAAGTAAGTTTGCATAGTTAACATGAATTCATTCCCAAAGTGTAACGACTTGAAGGTAGACTCGCCCCCTCCCCCCACATGGATTCCTATAAAGGGATATCAATAATTTTAGCAATGTATCATATAGAGGATAATGACTTATCAGAAAGTAATTAAGGAAATACCTTCTTTAAATTAAATTATAATAAGGGTTGTAATTTATAATAAGGGTTGCACGATTGATCCAAAACTTATATTTACCATTACAAATTATTTCTCGATCTTTGTTTCATTGCTTATTGGTCCTAAACCTTTATAAAGCATTCCATATTGGTCCCAACCATAACAAGACTAAGTTATGCCACAAATTCTTGATTTATAAAGAGGAAAAACTAATAAATTGAGTAGATCATTAGCTATAAAAAAATTATGCTATAATTTGAATTTACTATAAGTCATTTGTTCAATAATTAAAATTAAAATTAAAAAATTTGATATTTTACAATTATGTTGGAGTGAGCAAAATTTTATAGGGCTAGGTTGAGGATGTTAAAAGTTTGAGACCAGTTTAGAAAAAAAGGGAGGTTGAGGACCAATTTACAATGGTAATTATAGGTTTAGGACTAATGGTAAATATACCCTTGTAATAACTATTACAAAAAAATAGGCCTAAGGCCATTTTAAGCCTTCAAACTCACTAGACTTGAACACTTAGGCCTGTCAATTTGGAATCGATCCAACTCACCCCCTCAACTTGCAAACTTTGGACACTTTAGCCCTTTTCACCCCATGTGCACATCACATGGCTTAACGCTGCTTGATCTTAATGATTCCGGCGATGCCAGCGTCGATTAAAGGCCTAGCCCAGTGAACCTGTGCAAACCAATAGTAAGTTCAGCAAATAAACAATACTAAGCTGATTCTCCAAACACTAAACGATACTGAGCTGTTGCTCTCCCAATCAAAACCACACTTGGTTTATAAGGAATGCAAAGTTATGGTCTAGGCACAACATAGTTGGATCTAAGATCAAACTAGCCAAATAAAAATCTTGAATCATACCCAGGAACTAAAACATTGAACCCAGATCGAAAAGAACCCTAGGAACTGAAAATAAAAAAAAAATGGAACTTACACAATAGGAGCTAAAGGGAGAGAGGGATCAGTGAGGATGAAGCCGCAGCTGCTACCATGGAAACTCTCATAAGCAAAATCCTGAATTCACTTCCTGATCCTCCCTCACAATCTCATTATCAAACTCACAATCTCATTATCAATAATGATGAAATTTTTCTGAAAAATCTCTCTTCAAAACCCTACATTTTAGTTGAAGTATTGTTATTTTAACCTGTCTAGTTTGTTCAGATCATGTGTAGGGGTGCGATTATCCACCAATTTCATCCCTACAACGGCCTGTGACTCTCGCCGCATGACCACAAACTTGCAACTTCTTTTGGCCTAACTTGAAGAAGATCGACATCAAGGACAGGTCTGGAAAGCGGTTCTTGAAGCCGATCATCAACTTGGATGATGATTTTCAGGCTGACTTCAAGCAATTCAAGGTATGAAAGAGTCTGATGTCCATGACACCTCTGATGTCAACGATGTTAGGACCTTCGCTTTCTCCGCCACCATGAAGCTTGTTTCTAGAGGCTCTCGTGGTAGATCTCGTTGCCATCACCAAAATCATTAAGAGTAAATGGTGTTAGATCATGTGATGCACATAGGGAGCTAAAAGGGGTTAAGTGTCCTGTGTTTGTAAGTTTAGGGGGTGAGCTCAACTGAGTTCAAGTTAAGGGGCTAAGTGTCCGGGTCAAGTGATTTTAAGGGCTAAAAGTGGCTTTAGACCCATAAAAATACCATATGAAAATCCTTCCATCCCAAAAAATGAAAGAACGAGGATAACATGGGAGTGTCTTATATACTTTATATTTCATGTATATACTTCATGTATGCCATACTCTATGTTCACCCTTCCACCTTCATTAAAAATAAAAAATTTCAAACATGTCCTATCCTCCTCCACTCTGATGATCACAACGGCAGAAATAGTTGGAAGCGATCTGAAAGCTACTTGTTGCCCCCACTGATCTTGCCTTATCAGCCACTTGATGCCGCCCTCAATCTCTTTCCATCCATTATTTGTCACCACTATTGATCCCCAATTAGCTGGCCCTCGATGTTGCTAGTCACTAACTACATCAAATCAATAGAAGATCGCTCAATCAGCTGCTCTTTGACATCACCAAGCCTTTCTATTGGTCGTTAGGAACTAGCCAAGCACCTTAAGTTGTTGCTCGTCTGATTTGCTTCAGATTATTTGGGTTGAAGAGATTTGGAGTGCAACCTGCCAATGCCGCTGCAATGCAAATTCATGGAATAATTTTCTTACCTTTATAAAAAATGCCAAATTTGGTCCTTTAGTTGTTCTTGTGTTTTTATTCTGGTTATTAATGACTTTGTATTTTCAGTTTCGTCACTAACATGTTTTATTTATTTTATTGCAATACTTTCGTGGAATAACATGCTTTTATCTCATTTGTAGCTATATTATACATTATTTATACAGATTAGTCATTTTGTATATACATTGAATTTGTATATATCTGGCATCTGAGTAGCACATGTCTCCAATTTTGGCGAGAAGCGGGATTTGATACGTCCATACCTGTTTTTCATAAGAGGTTGTACATGTACATACTACTTATTATATCATTAATATATCTATAATATCATTTACGCATATATCAGATATTATTTGTACAAATCTTTTACTTTCTTTGTACATCGAATTTATACATATTTGATATCTAATTTCTACATATTTACATTTTTTTTAAGACATTGGATTTGATGTGCTCGTATTTTATTTTAGGGTAAATTTCACCGGGGGTCCCTTAGCTTATTTTTCGTCCTAAACAAAACGAGTACCCTACCTTAAGGTTGTCTCATCAAAGCACTCTACCTCATTTATCACATCCCAATTGGATCATTTTCATCAATTTCTGTATTAAATTGGATGAAAATTGTTGATGTGGTATTAATTAACATTAAAACAAATGTAAAATAATAATTCTAGTCCTTAAACTTTGTTAATTAGTAATTCTATCAAGCTTCCTGAATATCAAGAAGCAACCCAAACTTTTAATTTTTTTCTTCCAGTCACAAAAACATCGACAACAGAATGACATTTCCCCAAATTCACTCCTATGATTCTCTATCTTCTGGAAAAAATAAACAACCCAAGCCCGGACCTCCCTTGTCCAGTTACCATCGGCAACAGACCCGCTAGATCCAGTGATTCCTTTTACCCTCTTCTCGGCACAATTCCTAGATACGGTGATTCCTTCTCCCTTGTTTTTAAAACCCCTTTCTTATCTTTTAATTAATGGCATATTAACAATTTTCATCCAATTTAAAAATTCACAAAAATGACCCAATTGGAACACGATGAATAGTAGGGTACTTCGATAGGACAACCTTAGTATAGGGTACTCGTTTAGGATAAAAAAAAGTAAGTTACGGGACTTTCATCTCTCGGTATAATTTATCCTTTCATTTTATGCTATGAACGGTAATATTGAAATACAAATATATATAAATATAAAGAGTATGATGCACATTAGATTTACCTGAATAACACAAATGACATCCATTTCAATTTAATTAGCAATGAAAATTTCAAGGTTAATTATTTATTTTAGTTTAAAATCCAACATTGATAAAACTTCAAGCTTTTATGTGGCAGTTAACATTTATATACAAAAATGGGTAATAAGGTATAAATTTTGAGATAAAAAATATAAACTAATTATTATGAATAGCAATATGGTTAATTATATTCCGACATGAGTTGGAAATTTTCAATTACTTTAATTTTGGGTGTTATATGTGCCATTAGTCCCTACCATTTGTCCTATGTTCCATTTTCGTCCCTAGCCTTCAATTTGTTCCATTAAGTTCTTTAATTTTTATTTTTCATTCCGCTTTTGCCCATAAGCATTTTTAAAACGTTGCTTTTTTGTCCATTTTATGATGAAATTTTTTTTTACTTTGACAGAATTAACCCACATTTTTCGGAGAAATTGCACTCTTTGTCATCAACCTTCTTCCCTTGTCTTAAACTTTAATTTTGTTACACCGAAATCCCTATCTTTGGTACAAATGAAATCCCATTTCAAAAGTTAAAACTTAGCTACCTGGTATTTTTACCTCCGTCTATCATTTCATACGTTCCAAGTTGCAGTTATGAGTAAAGATAGACTGATGGAGCTTCAAGATTCAAGACGTGATAGTTAACTAATCCTTGAGATATTTATCTCAATTCACAGATTTTTCTTTGTTTCCATTAAAATTTCTAAAACAAGCTCACACTTTTTGGGTATTTTTTCGCTCTGTAACCCAATCCACAATTCATAGTCTAAATCCGCGATATAATAATATGAATACATGATGTGAAAATGGCTAAAAGTCCTTGAAGCACGCTCTGATCTAGCATTTCAATATTCGAGGAACATGCTGGGATTAAATCCACAACTCAGAGACTTCGCCAGTAAACTGGGACATGTGTACGCTGATCATCAACAGCTTGAAATGATTGGTATTGATACCAGCTTCACTGGAACCAAGCTGAACCTTTGAGTAAAACTAGCCGTGTCAGGAAAAAAGAATGCACGGCAATATGAAACAATGGAAGGCCAGTTCAAAAGATGCAGGAGATGGTATACTTAAACCAGACGTAAAGTTGGAGCAACATCAAGAATTAAGCTCCCAAACTAGTTAACCATTGAAAGCTTGCTCATCCAAGACTTCAGTTGAATTAACAAAAGAGAACTTTACATAAAGCAAAAGAACATTTCCTTCTGGGGTTTAACCTCCACTTATCAGCCATATAAATCAGATGAGATGAATCCCATCCCAACTTATTTCACTGACATCCCCCAGAAGCAGAGCATGTTAATGTTTTGGTGCTTGAGCTGCCATCATTCTCATAAAGATAACCATTTTCTTGGTAATAATACACTGAGTGAGCACCAGTAAAGCATGGGAGACAAATGCCAGTAAAAGAGAATGTTGTACAACACCTACAAAATCCTTTCTTGCTATCAGTCCCTAACATCATTTAGTTATCAAGATTATGGCAAATGAGAGTTTGCACAATCTTTTTCGATTTCAACTTACCCTTTCCGGGAAAAAGCTTAGGTGTGGTCAATAGAGTGGAAATACTCCCTGGTGTAACTATTAAACGAAACTAGGATAGCCAAAATGTTCAGCTTGATCTCTACAAATCATATGCTCATTGCCATTCATAAGCCTTGTCAGAACTACAATATCTATAGCTATTGCTAAAGCTAACCAAACATAGTATCTAAGGCACCTAAGCATTGCATTTGAAGTACAAAGTCATATGTATGAAGTTTCTAACTCAAAGAACCCAAAAAAACAAAACATAAGTTGCAGTTTCTTAGGTACCACGGATGTAACAGCTGAACTCATAAATATGATGCCCATTCATTTATACCAGTTATCCATACAGTTTGAAGACAGGTGAAAAAACATGACATAACAAACCAAAGAGTATTAATATGCAAAAAGAAATGCACAATTCTCCCAACAGACAATCGTATAATATAAGTTGACAACTACACATTCAGAAGTAGGCCTGGAAATGAATACTTGGAACCATAATTAGGAAGTTTCAAAGCTGTTAAAGAATTGAAAGTGTCGACTTATATTCACCAACATGGAATTGCATAGTAGTTGTCAGCCATGAAGGAGGTGCCCAAACACATGTAAAAATATCCAGGATACGATACTAATAGCCCACCTATGCCGTCCTCAAGGTTAAAAACTCACATATGCTTATAATCAAGTCCTTTAAGCCTGCTGTCTAATTTACACCACACAGGAGACCATTTGCAACCAAACTAAATGCAGTTCCCCTTACATCCATTGAAGTCATCAGCAGAAACTGCCCAACAGCCATGATCACTCACGAACAGTGCTCTTTCTCCCAAATCGTTCACCTCAATCCAACCAAGCTCTATGTCATTGAGCTTATTAACATCCACAAGAACCTTCAGATAACAGTTATTTCATGTAATATAACATTTCTAAAGGAACCAATGCCTTGAAAAACCATAAGCAACAATTCTCCAAATGATTCGACCAAATGGAAGGCAACACCAATAGTACCATCACCTAGAGGTGATTCAGTTGTTCTAACAACTTCAAATGAAGAGTTCAACACTGAAAGTCCTCCAGTTTCATTGATGGCATAAAATTTATCTTTCCTAATTTCAATATTGCAAAACACAACATCTTGATGATGATTCAGAATGGTCCAATTCACATTCCTTGACTTCCAAAAACACAGCCCACCCTTACTGAAAGTTGCAAAAACCATGCAATCTACCAAACAATTCATTTCCAATTCCATACAATATTAAAACTCAAGAAATAAAAATACAATTTCATACATATATGAACCAATTTCATACAGTAGCAACAAAAAAACATGCATGTAGATATGTTTGCACATTTTACAAAAAGAAATATAGAAACATACATATAAAACTAAGAAGCATACATATATATTTATGTTCTTCACAGAAAAAATCTGAAGGCATATATGTAAAACCCAAAAGCATATAGATATATTTGTGTTATTCACAAAAAAAAAAAAAAATCAGACGCATACTTTAGTTATTTTTTTCAAAATAACAGTGAATGGAAGGGAGATGACGAATGGACAAACGAATAGAGCGCAAGAGAAGGGAGATGATGAATGGCATCGACGACTACAATGGTGTAGGCGAGTAACAGCGGCTATGGCGAACGGCGGCAGGTAGCAGGCGACGGCTGTATGAAGTGTGATATAATGAAGGAAGGATTAGGGTTAGGGTTGTTAGTTGGGTATTTATAGTAGGAGTGTGGGTTGGGCTAGGATGGGATTAGGCTGGGGTATAGACTATAACTTCAGGTTGGATCGGGTTGTATCAGATTTCACCCGAACCAACCCAATTTTTTGTCTCAGAATTAGTTCGGGTTCGGGTCAACCCAAATACACCTCATTTCTCCCCCTAATCTGACCCTAACCTGAAAAATGAGGTCAGCTTTCAGATCAGGTTTTGGGTTAAGGTTAAAACTTACACCCCTAAACTTGAGGTTGTTGGAGAAAAGATCAGTTCTTCCTTTTGTTAAAGACCTGAAAAATAGGGTCAGCTTTTAAATCAGGTTTTGGGTTAGGGTTAAAACTTACACCCCTAAACTCAAGGTTGTTGGAGAAAAGATCAGTTCTCCCTTATGTTAAAGAGATCAAATGTTGGGAAAGGAACAGACTCTTGTATAATGGAACAAAAGAGAAGAGGGAGAAAATGAAAATGAAAATAAAAACAAAGAGTGGGAGAAGTATAAGGAAAAACAAATGAAGGATGGCAATTTATATGGCAAGGGCAATGAAGCTGTTAGTCAACATCTGTTTCTGACAGATCATCGGTGTGGGACTTTGGGTGAGAGCGACTAGCATGGTGATTGATTAATGATCAAAATTGGTGATCGATTTTGTAATGGTCGCCTAGTCAGTCACTAATTTTCCTCAGGTTAATGCAATTACTTTTTATCTACCAAATTGGTGATCGATAGGCACGTGACCGCTTTGTTGGTCACCATGGCCAGTCACCATCGTGAGTTTCTGTTGTAGTGGTAAGATTCATAATCTACGGCCAAAAGAACTATAAAAAAGCTAGGGTCACTTTACCGAGGTTCAAGTGCATGTAAGGATTTGATTGCACCAAGAATCAATGCACAACTACCAGCAAAAACAACACAAATTCAAGGTATTTAGGTGCAAGAAATAAAAAAAAGAAAGTCATATTCAAGGATTTATGCTCGTACAAAAGATTTCGAATAATCATTTATGCGCATCGGAGTGCATTTTCTGTCCCGTTTGGTTTTCCATTCAATCTAATGAACATAGTCAAGAGTAGGGAATTAAATAACATTCACAATACCTTAGATAAAAGAGAAACAAAGCCCAAGAGGTTGGACTTACATTGGTTCGATAAAGAGTGTGATGAAGATGACAATGGTACACAATGGTGCGGTGATGATTCTTTTGGTATGGTGACTTCTTCTCCACACCAAAGAGCAAGACCATAACCAATGGAGGAATTCTACACGCACTAAAAGAATAAAAGAGCAAAATATAGCCAAAGCAATAAGAAAGTAGTTGGGATGTCAAGAAAAGAGAATGACGATGGCGGGTGGCTTTGTGGTGGCTTGACGGCAAGTGATGAGGAATTAGTGATTCATACGAAAAAGGGAAGGTGAGCATAGAATATGCGAAGCCTCTGGTAAGTAGGAACAATTTGGAGTCTTAATTAGATAGAATCACGTGAAAACAAAAGGAACGTAAAACTATGTCATTTTCTGATGTTATTTTTTCTAATTATCTTGCATTCTAAATTTATCACCCGCTGCACCCAGTAGTGTCAAGTGGAATTTTTGGATTTAGATCAACAGTTTTTATGTCGAGAGTTTTGTGTAACAATCTTCCAACAAGAAGTAATCTGTCGAGAAGAGGAGTCCAAATTGATGGTTGCTGTGGCCCAGTTTGCAAGGACGGAATGGCGACAGCAGATCATTGTATATATCATCTGGTGTCGTCAGGCGGTGGTGGCCGAGTGGAGGAGAACTTTTGAGAGGCGGCACATTGATGGTGTTGGCAATTAAGCGGTGATGTTTGTCACGGCATAGGCTCTTTGGGCACAGAAATGATTGGTTAATTTCGTAAGAAGTTCAAAACAACTAATCTAAGTGCTTGGGGATATCCAAGCGTGGAGTCTTTTATGGATCAAACACAGGCGGCATAAAGCTAATCTAAATTGGGTCGAATAGGTTTTATGCCCCAGTCAGGTTATTAATCCTCATTAAGGGAGAAAGGTGCTATTCAGTTTAATCTAGCATCTTGCTAGATCAAATACTATTCACAAACTTTCTATATTCAGGTGATATTAAACAAGTAAAATAAACTATAACTGAATGGTAAAAAATTCATTTAGCATTATACTTCGTTACATTTTTACCATATATAGCTATAGACATAGATATAGATATAGATATAGATATGGATATAGAAATAGATATAGATACAAGGTTTTTTAGTATCCAAGACTATGTTTTTTGCGAGAATTTGAAGGGCATACAAGAGCGTTTGGAAAGGATATGGGTCATTTGCATTTTTCTCAAGACCTGGAGGGTGTTGAGTTATATTTGACATTTTTTATTTCTTTTGGGCAAATGTTTAAGGGGTTGGGAACCTAGCTTTAGCGCTGAGTCCAAAATCAGCAAAAACATCGCACAACATTAATATTTCTCAAAAACATTAATCATTGACAGTCAATTTACGATTTAGATGCATGCACGATTACTACCTATCTAACCGTTTTTTCATAGTAACAAATATATGTTCCAAACAAGTAAATTTTAGCAATATAGCCATAAAATATATATGCAATATTATTAACTATATAACCATAAATTTTAAATTACCTTGTACACCAACCAATAGCTGCTTCCTAAATAGAGGGGAGCTGCAGAGGAAGTGAAACAGAAGAAGTCGGACAAAACAAATGGGGCCAATGAAAATGAGAAGGGGGGAGCTAATTTGTAATGGTACAGTGACCCTTCTGGCCATCGCTTTGTAATAATTATATAAAATAATGACCAGTTAGCCAACAGAAAAATAAGACCTAAGTTATCGGTCGCTAAGATGGTCTCCAATGGCAATCAGTTTGTTACCATCTGGGTAACCACTTAAACGGTTTTTATAACTGTTGCTAAGAGCAACCGTTCTAACAACCGTGTTGGCGACCATGATGCAATAGTGGCTAGATGGTCACCCAAAACTTTTACACTCATTGAAAAACGTACACTCTCCTTCTGAGGTTGTTTGGAATGTTGAGTTTGGGACAAAGATTAGGAAATAGGAAAAAAAATTATCATTTGCACGTAATCAAGAAAGATGGGAAAAATTAAATATTAAAATGATAGTTTGCTAAACAATTTATTAAATATGAAAATGTTACAAAAATTTAAGATGACTTAAAACAGTAAATATTACAAAAAATGTGGGATAGATAGAGTAATATTTTTGGATGTACAAAAAGTTTTTTTAATATAAATATTTTGCAAAATTGCGTATAATTCCTTTTTATTGGACAACGTTAAAATTTTATGAAAACATTTCTTTTAGAAAAATGTTATTTAATTGATAATTAGGAATTTTAAATAATTAAAATTTTACACTATTAAAAGGATGACATAATTGCTTTTGCTTTTCTAATAGTGGAGTGATAATTAGAAATGATGTGCTAATTAAGGATTGCTATTAATTACTTCCGTTCAATAATAGTACTGCATTAGTTAACTATTTATAAGTATTTCTATATATGAACTAACTGGACCTATGACATAACTGAAAACTTTCCCCTCTTCGATCTTAAACTTCCCATTCAAGAAAAAAAATTATTGCAAAAATTGTTATGCTCTAATGGAGGCATGCACTTTAAAATCTCAACTAATTGAGGCTGCATCAAGTAGAGGGAATGGGGAAGAAGCATGTACTGTAAGTTGGACAAAAATTTCCAATAAATAGCACTATGTACAAGAGAAAAAAGCAGACCAGCGTATAAATTGGTAATGGGTCATCATTACGCTTTTTGGCGACCGATAACGTTGGTCAGTGAGCGGTCGCCAAATCTTTGGTCGCCGGGAGGAGCGACCAGCATGGCAACCGAAAAGGTGACTAGCTAAAGCAGTTGCCACTCGGTCAAAAGCAACGACCGATTAACCAATCTGTAAGGGGCGAGCAAGTTTAGCCAACGATCAATTAATTCCTAACATAGTTGTTCAACCAGAAACAATTAACTAACTAGTGTTGATAAGATTAAGTGGTACTCTGTTTGATGGATTTCGATTTTAGAAGCTTTGATACAAATAAGTATTTTGGGACTGAATTGAATTTAACGGGTGTTATTACAAATGCACACCTGGGGACATGGATCTCAGTACAGAAAGGTCCCGGACTCGCTGAGAAGAACACAGCCGTCGATGATGCTGCGACTTCTGTGCCATTCCTGCGCTGAGAGCTGCAAGCACAACATTTATCACCCCAGAACGAGACCGCTCAAGCACTTCCGAGCCCTCCAAACACACTACAAGCGAAAGCACGACGTCAAACCCTTTATATGTCGGATATGCGACCAGCCATTCTCCGTGAAGGGAGACTGGCGGACCCATGAGAAGAACTATGGGCACGTGAAGGCCTTAGACCACGGTCATGGGTACGGCGGTTTGGGGGTCGACTACAATTTGGAAGAAGATGATGATGTCATGTCGGAGGCTGAGCTTGAGGTCGAGGTCAATGGTTATGAGAAGTCTCCAGAAGTGAAAGTTCCTAGAAGGAAGCAGTCTCTTAACTCCAAAATGAAAACAAGGTGTGGGAGTAAAAGATTGAAGGATTTGAATTTATGCCGCATAGGTTGTTCAAGTCGATTGGTTAGTTTCGTTTAATGTGGAATGCCAACGCGGACAACATTTTTTTTTTTGGTGACCGAAGCAGCACCTGGTTGCTAGGTCCATTGCTGTCGGGGACTGGCTAGTGACTGCTACGAAACCGGCCATGCATATGGCAACCAAGTCCCAAATGGTCGCCAAGCGGCCAGCCCTTCTCCTCAGAAACGTCCCACTCTTTTTGCTGACTGATTTAACGACAAAAAACTTTGAAACCCACTTTTCGGTCGCTTTGACGGGTCTCCAAAACAAAAAATTGTTGTGGTTTAGAATGCTAGAAATAATCATGAAACCTTATATCACACAAAATTAATCAAATCACTAAACGGGAATGTTGGATTATGGAAGTCATACTTAAAGATAGTGTCTAGATCACGAAATAATCGATGCTCAGGTGTGTCATCCCGACCATCACAGAGGTCGATACCTCCTATAAATGCAGTTATCTTTCGGTTATTCCCCAATGCTTTGAGTATCAACAAGAACACATTTTTTATGATGCGTAAACATGGTTCCAAATTTAACTACAAACCCAACTATAAGCATTAGAAGGGGCACATCAACGAGGAAGCATATATTCCAGTGCTTGAATTTAACTGAAGGGTAAGCAGGAAAGGAACAATGGCTTCGTTTCTCACTGTTTTGATACCAAATTTTTCGTGTGAAGTATTATCATCCCAAATCAACATTAAAAGTCGCACCCCTTCTTCGGATTTGTATTTGAGCAACTCACCTAGAGTTAAATCCCCACCTCGAGGCAGCGGCCGGGTTGGCTCTCTGACCAGCTTAATCTTGTAGAAAACAGACCAACCCACAATGTAAATCAAATGGTGAGCCTCTGAAATAGCGAAGCAAATATCCTCCCAACACTTATCTTGCTTGTAAACCTCCCTTCCGTCCAATTCAATCTTCGGCAACATCCCATCAGGCATGTGAGCTTCCTGGTACAGCTTCACCATGCTCCCTTTCCTCAATAGGAAATACGTGTTCCTCACACCAGCCTGCAGAGGATCGCTCCCAAAGCCGTGACGGTACAACTGATTCTCTTGGCAGGGAGTGAACTTCATCTCAATTCGGAGCGTAGTGTCTGGGTTCGGCGGCTTACCATTAGCAAACATCAGCGGGAACCAGCCACTGATCACTTCCCTGGTGGCGAGCTTCTGCGCTGAGATTTTGACGGCTTCGATGAGCTCCGAGCCAAGGACGTCGTCATCCTTGACCCGGAACTCAATGTTAACCACAGGATGCACAAGCGGGACAGAGAAGTGCTCGTCCCAGTGAGGGTTCCCCGGGTTCTTGATGACACGCGGTGAGCAACCGTGGCTTGCGGGGCGGAGACGGTGACATAAGGGTCACTGGTTATAATCTTCCGGTGGGTGTGGATTTTCTGGTTGGCGCCATCAGGTGCCGCCGGCGAGGGTGTAGTGCAAGCGCCGCACAGTGTGACACATCGGCGGAGATGGGTAGACACGGCGTCCATGTTGGGCAGAGGCCTAGCCTCGATGATCTTCAAGTCCAAGTTGTCATGAAGGTAGATTGGCTGCTTCGCCGATTCATCTTCCATGGCTAACCAACCACGAGAGAGAAGAAGCCCAGAAGGAAAGAAGAGTGTGAGGTGTAACGAGGGGAAAGGAGGATGGGTGGGTACAGCGGCAACCGGAGAAAGCAAAAGGAGGTTAGGTTGCTTTGCCTGTGTACTGTTGAATTGGATTATGGCAAGTTTTGGGGGGTTTAATTGGATGTTTTCGAAAATTAGGGGAAGCTTTTTTAGGGAAAATAGAAGATTTGGCAAGGGAAATAAATGATACAGGATTTTACGGAGGAATTTAGAGAGGGAGGGAATGGAGGAAGATGACAGGGAACGTGGGTGCCAGAGTGGCTCTTGTTTGTTGTTGCAAAGAGAGGCGACCGTTGAGCGCTGCCTCACCAACAGGGCAGAAACCTTTTTTTGCACTTTTTTTTTTTACCTGCGGATTTTTACTTTTCAACGGTCTGTGTTAAATTTACCAATTACCACTGCAAGAATTGATGTCTGGTGTTGTTATCTGGATTCAGAGAATAATCCTGTTAGAAGAAGAAGAAAGCCAGTATCTTGAACAAGCCTATTGAGAATGTACGGAATCTGGAAAATCATGAAGTTGGAAGTCGGGCCCGCCAAGTTAGACGAGTTCCAGAAGAGCTCTAATCAAAATATCTAATGACGCCTCACGAAGCAGATACATGACTGGAATCACTGGATTATAGATGGGCGTAACATATATATATATTTTACTCAGAAGAACAAAAATAAAAGTTAAGATAACATACATTCAATTTATTTTAATTTAAGTCAATTAACTTTAAAATGCTTTATTTTTATTTTTATATCTTTTTCACTCGAAACTAATTTTAATTAAAAACTAATATTATATAGATGCAATAATCTATTGAAAATACAATTTTTATAATCTTACTAAATTTTTATGAATTTTTCTAGTTTTACACACTAAAAAATAAAAATTCATAAAGATTTAACAATATCATGAAAATTTACTTTCAAATAGATTATTGCATCTATATAATATTGATTTTCGAATAAAATTGGTTTCAAGAAAAAAAATATAAAAATAAAAACAAGTTAGTTGGTTTAAGTTAAAACGAATTGGTTCATAGTTTCCCTGGCTAGTAAGAGTGAGCATTTCATTGGTTTGATTTAGAATCAATCTAAACATAATGATCTGATCTATTTTAGGTTTTTACAAAGTGTATTCAAATTATTCAAATTACTTATCAAAATCGATCCGAACTGTCTAAATTATATTTCAATTTATTCGGTTTGGTTTATTTGGTTCTCTTTCTAAGACTTAGATACATAGTAAATAAAAAAAAAAGATAAATATTACAATGTTTACCTCTTGGACGAAAAATTAAAGAAAGATAGACAACATATGTCCACAATTAGTAGGAAATAATTTTATATATGCAAGGTTAATATGAATAATAATAAAAATTAAAAGGAAATAACTTTATATATGTTGAGTCATTATGGATAATGGTAAAAGCTTTATTGTTATTTGGTATATTTGGTTTATTTATTTTTAAGTGTATGATCCAAGAAGTGATTTGATAACCGAATATAAAATTCAGTTTTGATTTGAATCGACTAAACTAGAAAAGAGACCGAACAATTTTATTTGGTTGTAATCGGTTTTAGGTTTTTTATCCGAATAATGCTCACCCTACTAACTAGAACATGAGAATGAATTGTCTTTTTTAAGATGGCATGACAACAACAAAAGGGTAATTTATGAAAAGGAATGCATGTCTTCTACTAAAGGAAATAGATCTGCTGGAGAAGACAGAGAACCTGAAATTTACAAGAAGAAATTCACACTATCCATTAGAACTGTAACATGGTGTTTGCTTGACATGACTGCCTAACAAAGCCTTTCAAATGTTGCATGAAGTTTGGCATCAGTCGCAGACTTCACTCCCAAAATTGAACCATGGAGAGATACTTGCGTCAAACCATCTAAACTTAGTGCAACAAACCCATAATCACTGTAGAGTAGAGAATCTTTCCCAGCTCCATCAACCAAAATGACATTATGACCAAACCTGGGAGATTTCTTGCCCCAAGCCGTTGAAAGAAGAGATGAATGATTTCCTTCAAGTCGACCCTTCAACAAGTTAAAGACTACAACTTGGTTTAAGCACTCAGCTTCTTGATCTCTATGAAACAATATACTAGTTAGATCTGAAATGTATCACTAACGACCACATCATTCCAGCGTAGCCAAAAGCACCAAAGAGTAGCAGTGGCCAACAGTAAGCCACTAATTGTAGAAGATGATCTTTGAATAACTGGATGATCCAATTTTTAGAAGAGTCATCTAGATCAAGCGTAAACCATAAAAGGGTATGTTGCCATACAAATAGGCACACAGGGCAATACAATAACAAATGAGCAATTGTTTGAGGAACAGACTAGCATCTAAGACTGTGATTATCCATAGAACAAATTCTTTTCACCATTGATCTAGTCAATAAAGCATCAATGAAACATCTCCATAAAAAGACTTTGTAATTGTATGGAATATCTAAAGTCCAAACATTTTTGCAGAACCTACAATTAATAGTGTCATGATCCCCATAGTTATGATCCCTACACGAGGTGGAAATTTTATGAGAATATTAATGATCCCTATATGAGGTGCAAATTTTATGGGAATATTAATGATTCCTAGATAGAGCATAGCTCCGCTTAGAATTATAAATGCCTTCTTTTGATCTTGTCTAGATAACGTCATCTTAAATTGAAGCGTGTTCACGAATTGGAATAGAAAATATACTTCTGCTGATTTTTTCAGGAAAAATGGAAGTAACAGCCTCTACATTTTACAAACCAGTAATTTGATTCTTTAATTCAATGACTTTCTTTATGGTCCGTGCACCAACTATAGGAACTAGTTACCACAATCTCGTTGGAGGGTAGTGAAGAATCCAATTATCAGTAGGGGTAATAAGTCAATCTTTTGCATGCTCAAGTGATTCCTCATGGGAATCATGATGTTCTCGTATCTACCCTAGTAGATGTCCATCACTAGGTAGAACTCTAACGATGTTAATATTAGATAGATAAGGTAGCTTTTTTAATTGTTATTATTATTTGAGGAGATAATCATGATATTTTTTAGGAGATTTTATAGAATAAAATCCATTTTTTTATTTTTGAGGAATCCAAATAAATAGCAATTTATCAAGTCTGACGCTAAACTTTTAATACTCTAACCAACATTGATCAACATAGAGACTAACTAATTCATATACAAAAATAACATATTAGACATATAAAATCAGTCATAGACACCAGAACAACAGTATTAGACACTAGAACAATAGTTCTAGATGTCAGACTATCTAATTTACATACCAGTATAATATAATTAGGCACAAGAAAAGCATTACTAGATATTAGAATAGTAGTTATCGATACTAGAATAGCAATACTAGACATAATAATAATAGTACTAGGCATCACACTAACTAATTTATGCACCAATCTAACATAATTATAGACTAGAAAAGCAATGATAAATATGAGAACAATAGTTTTAGGCATCATAACAATAATATTAGACATTAGAATAGTAGTAATAGACACCAGACCAACTAATTCAAACATCAATCTAACATAATTAGACATCAGAAAAGCAATACTATACACAAGAACAATAATTCTAGACACCAAAACTAGAGTTATCAAAACTACTCTATTAGGGTTTTCCTCTCTTGATTAAAGTTAATGTCCTCCTTGAATAGGAATTTTTTCCAATTCTACTTTTCCTTGGTTTTGTTAATCAGATTTGTGTACTAGCTTTGGTTATCATCTGTGGTGGTCTTATTTTGCATGTGTCTACGTTTGGATGGTGTAATGAAGCAAAAGAGAGCCATGAAAACACTGTTTTCATGGAGTTACTAGACAAGTTTTTCACGGCAATAAGTTTGATGGAAGAGAAGGAACATTGGCTCTGATTGACGAAACCTGTAGGGGCTTCTTAGACCTTACTATAGCAATGAAGGTTTTAACTAACAAGGTGGTTCGGCTGGAATATCTTTGAGAGTCCTTGTGCAAGGCTTGGTGGAATCAGATACCTTTCTCGTCTACTTAGCAAGCCCTAGTTCGAGCGATAATCTGTTTATTGCTATGTCTAAGAAAGTGGATGGCCAAATGACAGTTTTTCAAAATAGCCCCTGGATTTTTAACAATAGAGATTATTATGATGTGACAGTTTAAAAAAAAGGGACCACCTATCGTCACCATTGTTTAATCGGGTAGCTTTCTAGGTGCATGTGATGGATGCACCTTTTGAGTGGTTTATAGAGGAGATAATAAAGGCACTTGGCGACAGGCTATGTATGGTGGTAAGGCCAAAATATCTTAGGACCATCTTGGCACATTGTGGTCCTAACAGACATTTTTCATCCATTATGGCGAGGGCTGATGATTGAAGATGGTAATGGAAGATGCTGGTTCTATGTCAGATATAAAAAATTGCTTGAATTTTGCAACAAGTGCAGTAAATTGGATCATGTCAAGTAGGAGTGCTTAGATAGCCCGATGAGCTCAGAGGGTGAGGTTTCACAATATGGTGATTGGTTTAGGCACTCAATTTTCCCACGAAAGAGGGCAAAGAACAAACAGTAGACGAGGAAGGTATTAGGACACAGACAACCTTGCAAGAGTCTATGAGTAAGTCAGCTCTAGGTCAAACGGGTTTGGAAACAATAGAGCAAATTGTTGTGTTATTCAGCTCTTCTCCAATAGTCCCTATTATGGATAGGGAAATTTTTGCACTGTTAAAATTGATAAGGGAAAAAGCCATGCAACTCCTTTCCATAAAGTGGTTTATGATGCCCCACAAGTAGTGGGTGTTATTATTAGGATGGTCACCTTTTCGAGAAAGTAATAGGTTATGGTGGATTCAAAAATGGGCCTTACTTTTAGTTCAACCTAGGAAAGGGTTCAGGCATTCTTTTTAAACTATTTAACTTAGAACGACAAAAGGTAAAGCAAGAGCTAGGGGTTGTTTGCATGCAAAAGGTAGCACCATATGAACATGAAATTAAATATGTCAGAAGAAGCTCCCATGAATGTTTTAACACTGTCCAAGAGGAATGGGATTTTGGAAGACCAATCGTTGAGAGCTATTGAGGTGAAGCTGGATGGTTTGTTTGTTGATCAGGCGGGAACAAAGAAAGGTGTTTCATGCAATGTGGGGAAGAGTTCTGACTCTCCCTTCAAGGATTAGTGAACATACTTGGTTTGAACTGTCAAAGGAGCTATGGCTGTTAAGCTTGATATGTCAAAAGCCTATGACCAAGTGGAGTGGAAATTTCTGAGGGCCATGATGAAGCATATGGGTTCTCAGGCATCTTGGATTGAGTTGGTTATGTATTGTATGGAGTCAGCTTTTTTTTTTTCGTTCTGATTAATGGGCAAACAACCAAGGAATTCAAGCCATCAAAAGGCTTGTGGCAAGGAGACCCATTATCTCCTTTCCTATTTCTTTTTTTTGTTCTTTTTGTGGAAGGGATCTCTGCCCTCCTTCGATACGCATAAGATGAATATTTAATTAACAGGGTAGTAATGACTCAGTATTGCCCGGTAATCTCACATTTTTTATCTACTAACAATATTATCATTTTCCTCGGGGCTAATGAAGAAAGTGTAGGGTATCTATTAGCTTTATTACGGCTTTATGAACATGCCTCGGGTCAGATGGTAAACATGCAAAAATCATATATCTTTTTTAGCCCTAATTGTCAGGACAACTTAAGACATTGGATTCGGTCATTATTGGGCACGCAAGCCTGTTTGCAACAAGATAAATATCTTGGTTTTCCTTGGATTCTTCAAAGTAAGAAAAACTCTCAATTTTAGTTTATTTTAGAACGAGTAAAATAAAAAAAGTCTAAGTGAAAGGGTTCAACATTATCTTAGGAGGGAAAGAGTTTATTGATTAAGGCAGTGGCCCAGGCAATGCCAACTCACATAATGAGTTGTATTCTCATTCCTACTGAAATTTTTGAGAAGCTCTAATGTTCATCTATCAGGTTCTTTTAGTCTTCGGATATTGATGGAAGGGAGATGGCTTGGCAAAGCTGGGACTAAAGGAGCTGGCAACCTCAAGTTTCTAGGGTGTAGAAGCCTTTAATCTTGCCTTATTAGCAAAACAGGCTTGGCGAATAGCTCAAAACCCAACAGGTCTTGTGGAAAGGGTATTGAGGGAGCATTACTACTCTTATTCGACTTTCTTATATGCTCTAGTGCCAAAATTGTTCCCGGCCATCTTCAAAGAAATATTGGCAAGAATGAAATTCTTTCAAGTGGTTGCTTTTCGGTGTGTGAGGAATAGGGCTTTGATTCGGTTGTGGCATTATGCTCGGCTTCCTAGCTCTAACCTGAGGCTGATCATGAGCATGATGATAAAAATAGAGGAATGAAATGTTGGCAACCTGATTGATCACTTATTTTTCCAATGGAATTACAACCTTATAAATGCGCCATTTCACCCAATGCTTGACACAGTAGTGAAGCAGATTCTTATTTCTCCAAGTTTTTTGAATGACATATTCACTTGGGGTATGAAACAACAATGGCATGTTCGCTGTCAAATCTGCTTACTACCTGGCCTACGCCAAGATATATGGATAGGACCCCTTGACCTGATTAGAATTATAGACTTAGCTTTGGAGCCTCCCACTCCTTCCATGTGTCAATTTGTTTTTCTGGCTAACAGTAGATGGCCTTAGGGCTAGAGGCTTTTACATTCCAACAACTTGTCCGATTTGTGAACAAGAGGCAGAGCCTTTGAAGCACTTCATTTTCTCTTATATGTTTTCTATACACATAAAGGAAATCCTTGACTTGAACACTTATCATAATCCGCAGGGCTGGAAGGAGCGATTAAAATCGTAGCTGAGCAGTGACGCTCATTGAACGTTAGAGTTGGCTATTTTATTCATGGTTCATGTGGTTCAACCGCAACAAACCTATTCTCGAATGATCGTGTCAGAGCCCTGGTATGTGTTAATTGCAATTCAAGCATGAACTCAAAGATGGATTAAAACATAGCAATGGCACCAGGCTAGTTCATTGCCAAAAGTAGCTCAGTATCTTTAGTGGCTAGCTTATGATGGTGATGCATACAAACACTACTAAAAATTGCATTCTTCCAACTGCCATTTCCAACGGCCGGCAGTTGGAAATTTGAAGTTTCTAACGGCTGGCCGTTGGAACTTTGGCAGTTGGAAATCCTTTCGTTGGAAGTAGAACTTCCAACGGCCCATATCTTAGGCGTTGGAAAATAAACAGTTGGAAATTTTCCAACAGCTGTATTTATTATTATTATTATTTTGTGTTCCAACGGCCCAGGCAATTGGAGATTTTTCCAACTGCCTAACTACGTGGCCAGTTGGAAAATTTTGCCATATTTCCAACTACTTAGGCCGTTGGAAATATTTTTTTTTCATATTTATTTATTCCAATACTATTTGTTCCAATAATAATCATAATAATATTTTAATGTTGTTTATTCCAATATTATTATTATTGTTACATAAATGATATATTATTAATATATAAATAATTTATATATCCCTAACACATTTACAAAAAATTTAAAAAATTATATCTTATATTTACAAAATAACATTCAAAAGCAGGAGGCAAAAACCATAAAATTACAAAAAATGAGCTAATAATAACAAAATCGCAAAAATAAATAAAAGTAGATCCAGAAAATACAACAAATAGATCCAGAAATAAATACAACAAACCAACAAAATAAATACAATTAGATCCAGAAAATTAAAAGAACGAAAACAAACAGATCTGCAAACACAGTGAATGGTGGCGGAGCAAGCAAAATCACTGGACGGCGCGTGGCAGAGCCAAGGCGACCGGTGGACGGCGAGCGCGGATCTAGTGTGGATCTGGGCGAAGAACGCATTTTTGTTTTCGTGAATGTATTACTGCAATAAATGTGGCTCAGAAACATTACAGTGAATGTAGCTTGATAACAATACATTAAATGTAGCACAATATCACTCCATTAGATGTAGTTTAGTACTTACAGTAGACCAGCAAAAAAGAAATAGAAAGAACAACAAAGGCAAATAACTCGAACAAAACACCTAGGTGCAAAACAAGCGCTACAATAAAACCGACCACAGATAAACAATAAAGCAAAACAACAAACAATTCAGGGCAACAGGAACCAATAGAAATAACAATTAAACAAACAGGAACATAATTAGCAGAAAGAACAGAACAATTAAGCAAACAGATAGAACAGTTATTCAAGTAACTAGCTGGCTTCTACTAGTTACCATGGCCCAAGAAGCACTCGCATCAATATAGAAATGGGTGTACCCTTAAACACGTGTACCCTTAAACTAAAAGATCAAAGGCAGTCTAAGCACCATCTGAAGCTCTAGCTACCAGCAGGAAGACCCAAGGGGTGCACTCAAACAGCAATGTCCTTAGCCATCTTCGTTTGGCAACTGATACGTTCGAGTGATACGGATCTTAAGGAAGAATTATAAGAAAGCATGCGTATTAGAATTCAGTTCCTCCAAACAGCTAAAGTCCAAAAATATTTGTGACATGAATGTAACATGTGAACATAACAGAACAGAGACTCACATCTACAACATATCACAACTTCATCCATGAAGGACAAAAGAAAATGAGAGGCCATGGAAAGACTATGGAAGCAAAATCAAAAGATTGAAGAGTACGTTTACCTGAGAAAATGCATAAATTGCCCGCATGATTCGAGCATAATCAGTTCCAAGCATCTGAATAACAACATCGGCTAGTAATGTTCCCCAAAGCCTAAAACAAATCAATGTTATATTGTCAATCAGCAGAACCCATAAGAAACATTACAAAAATTGGTGGAGGAAACATAAATTTTATTGTTCAGTACACCAGCATTTGCCTTAACCACAGTTCTCCACATACCAATCCTCTATTTTAACATGCTTAATTAAATCACTGACATTGAAAAGATCACTAGCCATTTAGCATATAGCCCATGATAATTTCCTGTGACTTTAGTTAAACTCAAAAGCATTCTAGAGAACAATAAATTGAACAATAAACAGTATTTTGGGCACAATTTCCAGCAACTTAACCTGCCGTTAGTAGTATGTACCAGAAGCCAATAACTAGTGAATCAAAGTTTGTTTTTTAATACCATGGTCACTTGATGACCACTATATCATACGATGCCTCAACTTGTTGAACACACACAAAGGCTAGACTTCTTTGCACCTACAGAATCACATTCAGAACAAGACAGGAACCTAATAACCAGTGGTCACTAATTCCCCCTTTCGAAACCATGATCCTTCAACAATAGTGTGTCTTTCATGGTTCCCCAACCTTCCTGATTTCAGGCATTGCCATGGACAGTAATACACTTCCATATATCCTGTTAAAAACTTAGAATAAACCCAAGAAATGTCCAAGTTCCTTACTTGTTCTTACTGCCAGAACCAGAAACACAACCTGGAACTGCCTCTCACTTGAACTCACCGCCTTGTTTGCTTCAAAAGAAACGATATTGCCTTCATTAATCCAGCAATACCCGAACCTTGAATCCTTCTGATGCCAAAGCTCTCCCCTCTGATACATTAATCCCAGCCAGAATTCATATTTTTTTTGTCAACGACACCCAATAAATGATGAGCAGAGGGCAAGCGGATTGAAGAACGGAAATCAACTCACTTGATTCTCGACAAGACCCATCTGAATGACGCCGGACTGGTTGCTGGATTGATCGTAAGGGTTTTCGTCATAGGCTTTCCAGCCGGCAAAGTACGGCGAGTCTTCCCCGTGAGTCTCAGCGACTGCCACTTTAGAGAGGCCAACAGAAGGAGAAACGGACGACGAGCAGAGGGCGAGCGAACAGGGAGCAGCGACGATGAACAGCAGAGCGAGGAGACGGAGGGCAGAGAGGAGACGAAGCACAGAGAAGAGGGCAGAGACGAGGCGGAGCACAGAGAGGAGATGAAGGGCAGAGACGGCGATGGAGGGCAGAGACGGCGTGAACGGTAGAGGGAGGAGAGGGTGAGAGGAGACGGAGAGGGAGACGAAGCGGCCGGCGAGAGCCTGAGATGCAGAGACATAGAGGAGAGGAGACGGGGATGGAGATGAAACGGCCAGAGGAAACGGCCAGAGGAGAGGAGGAGACGAGACGGTGAGGGAGGAGGGGTTTAGGGAGATGGAGGGTAAGTGAGTAGTATTTATTGTTAGGGTTAGGGTTGGGCTTGAGCTTTTTAGGCCCAAAAGATTATTTTTTTTTTTGTTGTAGAAAATTATATATATATATATATATATACTATGGTACGTATGATACATCATATATATGATACATTAACATATGTGATACATACATATATCATATAATAATAATAATAATAATAATAATATATGTTGGCATATACATCATATATCATATACTATGTATATGTTATTATGATATGTTTAAAATATGATATGTATTATAGTATGTACAAAAATATACTAAGTATAAATATAACAATAATGTGTAAGATATATATATACGTATTAATATATGTGTATTAGGGTAAATATATATAAATATCAATATCAATGCAATATAAACATGCATACATATAAAAAAATTCCCAACTACCTAGGCAGTTGGAAAAATAAAATATATAAATCAAAAAAATTTCCAACGGCGTAGGCAGTTGGAAAAATAAAATATATAAATGTGTGTGTATTTTCCAACGGCCTAGGCAGTTGGAAAAATGAAAAAAATTTCCAATTGCCTAGGCAGTTGGAAAAATAAAAACATTTTTAACTTACATATTTTCGGCGGTTGGAAAAATAAAAAAAATTTCCAACGGCTTAGGCAGTTGGAAAAATAAAAATAGTTTCCAATGGCCTAGGCCGTCGGAAACAATAACTACTGAGATGCACAGTCAACTTAAATATTTTCCAACGTTTTAGGCCGTTGGAAAGGTGTCCGTTGGAAATTTAAACTCACCTCCAACAGCCAAGCAGTTGGAGAATTTTTTTTCACAAGGATCAATTTTTATGCAGTTGGAAATTTCCAACGGTCAAGCCGTTGGAAAATTGCCCATTGGTAAAATGGGTTTTTTTAGTAGTGAAAGTCAATGTTGACGTGGGTCTTGAGGAAAGGAACAAGTATGGCAGTGTGGGGGTAGTTGTGTCCGTTTGCTTTACCATTTTGATTAGGTTTGATCAAGTAGGAAAAGATACTTTACACCTGGAAGCATTGGTTATATATTAGGGCTTAAAGGAGGTAAGAAGGGCTGGTCTATCCAATATCATTTTAGAGTCTGATTATTTTGTTTTAGTTTCTGAGTTGAATAAAGGATTGTGCCCATCTAGATTTCCCTTTGGTGTTCTTATAGATAAGGCACGTTGTTTAGGTAGTACTTTTGTTTTAAATTTTTTATTTTTGCTAGGGGAGTCACAAATGAAGTTGCACATATTCTAACTAAGAAGGGCATTCGTTTGTCTAGAAGATTCACATGGGGAAACCTTCTTCCGGATTAATTGATGTGTGCCTTGCGTTAAGTTAATCAAGGATGATTTCAATTTTTTTTTTTTTAAAAAAAAGAAAGAACAAGAGTTATCAATACTAGTTCAGCCAATATATGAGACCACTTTCACATACATTATACACCAAATTGTAATGATGCTAGCATTTTTATTTGAAACTAAAAGACTTTTTTTCTACAGAAGTAATTAAAATCTTAAAATTTATTTATTCCATGATTAGAGATATCTATTTAACACAGTAACATTTTTCCCTTATAATAACTACCTTATTTACTCCATAATTACATATATTTATTTAAAATGGTAACTCCTCATTCCTTGATACAAACCACCTAACATCGTTAGCATTAATGTTAGTGGCGGACATCCACCTTGATGGATGGGATAATGACTTTATGAAATCTCACATTTTGTGTAATTAAAAATGCATAAAATAAAATTAAGTATTTAATAAATTTTTAGTATAATTTAGACGTGCCCATATACTATATCGTGAAAAAATAAAAACAATAAAAATAATCTTTTTGTATATTCTTCCTTTTCATATATTTTATATAATTTGTATCTTACATACATTTATGTTGTATTTTAGACACTAAGAATTTTGATTTTTTTATAGTAAGAAATTTTTTTTTAATTTAGTCCTAAAAAATGTTAACAGTGGTAAATTATACTTATACCCAACTAACTAAATACTAAAAATAAGAACAAAAGACAGTAGTGAAACTTATATTCAAATTGAAACTAAAAGGTAACATTTCTTAACACATGCCGTAATTCCTAACCTTTTCATTCTTAATCTTTTCACGTTATTCTAAACAAATCTCTAAATTTCATTTTATCATCTTAAAGTCCCTAACCTTCCTAATTTTGTTCTAATTATGGCCCTTCCATCAATTTTATAGTCAAAATTAATGAAATCTCCGGGAAAATGCCAACTTTAGAAGCTAATTTTTCTTTATTCTACTCAAATCATCATCAAACCTTTAAATTTAACACACTCTCTCTCATCCATTAAACTTCTCAGAAAAAAAAAAATCTCCTCCCTCTAACAGTCGCCCCTCCGTCCAGCTGTTTCCATTTCCTCTAGCTTCTCTGATTTGATATTAATCCACTGCCTCTCACTCCTAGTTAGCCCCAATTTTCCCATTATTATTTTTGAATTTTTCTCAATTTTCTTGGCAACCAAATGATGTTTAAAAACTTTCTGAAATTCCACCCTCCTCAAAAACCATTGTAGCGAAAGCTTGCTTGTGAAATTAGATAAGCCCAAGAGATTGTTCAAGCATCAATTCATCATGCTCCAATATTGGGTTGCCTTGGAATCTCCCCCAGCCTAGTGGTTTTCTGGAACGCAATCACGTTTGAGAGCTTGCAATTGAAAATATACCTGGACTTGATCCAGTGGAGTGACGAACCCATCTCCCCTAATTTCAACCCCCCTCTGCGACATCCATCCAAAGGACCTCAATGAGATCTACTTATATATATAAGGTGAAATATTTTTGTTATTCCCAACCTTTTTGCGTTATTCTAAACAAGTCTCTAAATTTCATTTTATCCTCTTAAAGTCCCTAGCCTTACTAATTTTGTTCTAATTATGATCATTTCATCAATTTTACAGTTAAAGTTAATGGAATCTCCAGGAAAATGCCAACTTTGGAACCTAATTTTTCTTCCTTCTACTAAATGCTTCATCAAACCTTTAAATTTAACACTCCCTTTCCCATCCATTAAACTTCCTAGAAAAAAAAACTCCTACCTCTAACCGTTGCCCCTCCCTCCAACGGTCTCCAATTTCTCTAGCTTCTCTGATTTGCTAATAATCCACTGCCTCTTGTTTCTAGTTAGCCCCAATTTTTCCATTATTCTTTTTGAATTTTTCTCAATTTTCTTGGCAACCAAATGACGCTTAAAAACTTTCTAAAATTTTGCCCTCAGAAACATAGTAGCGAAAGCAGGCTTGTGACATTAGATAAGCCCAAGAGATTCTTCAAGCATCAATTCATCATGCTCCAATATTGGGTTGCTTGGAATCTCCCCAATCTGGTGGGTTTTTGGAATGCAATCACGTTTGAAAGCTTGTAATTGAAAATAAACCTGGACTTGATCTAGTGGAGCGACGAAACCCATCTCTCCTAATTTCAACCCCCCTCCGTGACATCCTTCCAAAGGTTCTCAATGAGATCTACTTATTCCACAAATGCACCCACCACATCGCCATTAACGATAGCTGTGATGAAATGTTGCCTGATGTGCACCAAATCCCTTTTGCTTGAGTCCACATCATTGTTAACCTTCTAGCCAACCATCTAGGTTTTGTCATTATTGTATTTAATATGTTGCTGGAATCATGTGGATTTGGATTTGACCAATTTCATTTCCCCTCAGGTGGGTGATTTGGATACTATTGATGTTGATCTTAAGAGTGGTGATCTTGTGGATAGGGTCAAACCCACCGCCTTTGTAGCCTTATGAATTGGCCTTTTAAGTTGCAGATTATAGGCCTTAGGCAATGATTCAACATCTTTCGCGTTCAATTTTTTATTGAGGGTGCTCAATGCCAATGATGATTTCACCGTGATGGGAAAACAGAGATGTTCTAGCCCTTGTTGCATTTTTTTCCTAGCCGGTTTGGTCCAAAGGATTTGCTGGAGAAAGAGTTGCCTCTGATTCTTGAGCCTTATAATAATGGGTTGTTGTTTGACTATGCCACCGATGGAGGAATATCTAAAATTGTGACACTGGAGGTAGCTAGTGGATACGGATGGTAAGGTGTTCAAGGGGTCATACATGGAATCAATCATCAGCTTGATTAAGGCTATGTTGGTGGTGTAAGTGGTGGGGGAGGTGGAGTTGATTTTTTTTCTTTTTCAGGAGTTGGAATGAATATTAGAGATAGTTGATGTGTTAAATTTACATGTTTAGGGTACTTTGAGTGAGAGGAAAAAGATGTATGGATTAAAGTTGAAATTTTTCCCAAAATTCCATTGAATTTAATTGTAAAGTTGACAGAAAAACCACATTTGAGAAAAAAATAGGTAGGTTAGGAACTTAAAGGACAAACTAAAGGTTAGAGATTCATTTAGGGTAACATGAAAAGATTATGGACCACAAATGAACTTTACCCTATATATAGATATGTATATATATATATATGCATATATATATATATATTATATATTACTTTGTTATGCTATTACATAAATCAACGTGATGGCTATATTACTGATGTGATACATTAAGTATGAACACAATAATATTATATGAATATAAATGTAATCATAGATATATGTTTTCTTAAGATCATTATTTATGGTATAATCACTTATATGGAAAATGTCTTTATATCTATCCAAAGTTTAGTTTACAAAATTCTTATTTTATGATCACTATTGTGGCAACGTGAGGGCTTTCGGGGGAGTTACCACCAATCGGTTTTCGCTCAGGTCGATTGGATACCTAAAAATGGTTCGGGGGTTCGGGAGTACGGTTACGTTAAAATAACTCTATTTCAATGCCCAAAATTGGTACCTTAATTGAGTTCGATTTTGTTTTGCTTGCTTTTGAATAATTTCAGTTAATTTTCAAACCAGAAATTTTAACTGAATCATCCAGATGTGAATTTTTAGATTAATATGGATTTAAAAAATCTTGGTAATTAATTTGTATAAATTTTTTTTTAATAAAGTTGATATTTCCGAACCATAGATTCTATCAAATTACCCGGACACGGAATTTGATGAAATTTTTTTTAATATTAAATATTTTAATTAATTATTAATCCATATCATAAATTCTGTCGAATTATCCGAATATGGATTTTTTAATCTTGATACTTAATTTTATCCATTTTTATTAAAATTTTGATATTTTCCAAACCATAGATCCTATCGGATCACCCGGATATGGAATTTAATGAAAATTTTAATTTTAATTTATTGTTAATTATTTAATTAATTATTCTATTTTTGTCATAAATTTTATTGAATAATTCAAACATGGGTTTTTTAAAGGTCTTAATGTTAATTTCATTTTTATTACTTTTTTTCTTTAAAAAAATATTTTTTTCTTTTTCATTTTTTTTATGAAAGATTTTTTTGTAATAAAGTAATTATCTAATCCATAGATCTAAAAATATACTTAAAAATTTAATTTTTTTTAATCGTCTGGTTATGATTTTTTTTGTTAATTTATTTTGATAAAAGGAATAAAAGGTTAACTTTTTGTTATTTTAAAAGAAATTAAAAAAAATATGTGTTCCAAATAATAAAGGATGGGGGCTTTGTTGTAATAGAAATAATAAAAAAAATAAAATGGGGAAATAAGATGGGACTCTAGGTCAGCCATAAAAAAAATGGTAAATAAAATAAGGTTAATCATCCGCATAAAGAAAAAGTTAATTTGCGGAAAGTGAATAAATAAAAAAAAAAGTAAATAAAGTGGGGCGCTTAACTATCGACGTAAAAAAAATAATAATAAAGTGCAGAAAAAATAAATAAAGTGCAGAAATTAGATAAATAAAGGAATAAATAAAGTGTAGAATAATAAATAAATAAATAAAAGTGGGGCACTTGGCCGTCCACATAAAAAATAAAAATGCATAAAGTAAATGATTGCAGAAGAATAAATAAATAAAGAAACGTGGGGCTTTTTTGCCGTCCACATAATAAAATAAAAGTGCATAACGTAAATAATTGCAGAAAATTAAATAAAGAAACATGGGGCTTTTAGCCGTCCACGTGAAAAATAAAAGTGCATAAAGTAAATTGCAGGAAAGTAAATAAATAAAGAAAAGTGGGGCTTTTTTCCGTCCACATTAAAGTAGGAGGTATAACCTTCCATGAAAAAATAAAAGTGCATAAAGTAAATAATTGCAGAAAAGTAAATAAATAAAAAAAAGTGGGGCTTTTAGCGATCCACTAAAAAAAAGTATAAGGTATAACCTTCCATGGAAAAATAAAAAGGAAAAGAAGAAATAAAATAAATAAAAACAAGCATCAAAAGTTAACTGTTAATGGTCTATCTGCAAAAATAAGAAAAGTTAATGACTTGTATAAATGAAAAAAAATGAAGGATTAGAAAGGAGTTGTACCGAGATTTGAATTGACTTTTAATCGAGCTGTGGGTCCGTGAGCGGATTTTTATCCCAATTTGATATTGACTGACGACGAACGATTGACTGGCGACCGGTGCTAGGCTTGTCAAGTGGCGCGGCGATTATCTCCTTTTTTCCTTTTTACTATAAATTTAGGATTACCGCAATTCCTCTTTTTTTTTTATTGTATTGAAAGATTTTTAAATAATTATCCAAACCATGGATCTTACTAGATCACCCGGATATGGACGAATAATCCATCTTAGGATTTTACCAAATCACCAATCCCAAAAATTTAAATGTTGCTTAACCAATAATTTGATACACATTAGATACATTACAAGAATTCAAATTAAGCTATTCTAAAAATAAAGATATATAAATAAATAAATATACATACCAAATCAAAATCCTATGTTGTTCTCCTATTTTAAGCGAAATCAACTTTTGTCAAAAAAAAAAAACGCTCGTCAACAGCAGCTTCTCTCTAGCGACGATCCGGCGACGGCTAAAGGGGTGGAATCGGCGAGGAACCGCGACCATGGTGCTCAGTTCCAGAACTTTGGTCTTTCACTCTTTTGTTCCCTGTTGAAGGATAATGTGGCCAGTAAAATCGTCCTTGGCGGACCAGAATAGAGAACCGAAGTCGTTGAGTCACTAACTGTCGTCGACGACTAAGAGTGTCCGATTCATTCTGTACAGGGCTTGAAATCTTAGTCCAACAAATGAAAAACATGTACAAGCACATATAACAAAGATATCAAGCTCAAAGGTCCAATACAGAGTTTAACATGAACTCTGTAATAGAGCTGCTCCAACGAATAGCAGTCCTCAATTTCAGACAGACTAGTCTTTATTCATGATTTACTTAAAAACGTAGGAATATGAAAATTAATAACCGTAAAATCATGGACAAACTAGATGAACCATCAAGATTCATAAGTCAGCTCAATATTCATAAGTTCAAATAGAATTCCAAATAGACTTATCTTTCAGTTCATCAATTTTATTAAATAACACAGAATTCTGAATGGAAATCCAGAAAATTGTAGCAAAACCAGACAACCTTGAGGACGCGGCGTTAAAGCACCAAGCTTAAACTCATAGCACATAATTAACCACGAATTTCGTAGCAAGACATTCACGCAGATTCACTGCAGAAATTCCAGACAAGCTGGTTTCTGCAAAAATAAGCATATCTCATAGCGAAGACATCGATCCCATGCAAAAAAAAAATATGTCGTTAAACTAGACATATCCAAATATTAGAACCAGATTCCAACCACACGATTTATGACACAATTTAGAACAGCTTAGTTCGTTCAGGAAAGTATCAAAGCAATTCTAACTTGGGCATCACTCAGTCTTACTCACCTGGTTCTTTTGATTGATCCTATATAACACCGAGTTCAGCAGTTACAGAGCGAAATAGAAGTGATTTCACGAGTGAGCAAGAACGATTCATCAACTAGTAGGAGGAGGAAGAGTTTTTACCTTCCCATCATCACCTTCCTAGACCAAAATAGCACTGTTGTTCCTCAGTTTGGATCTGGTTTCCAGCAACTTCCCCCATCCAGTCCTTAAACTCCTAAATTGTAGCTTCCTTGCTTGCTTGCTTTGTGCTTGCACCTTAATCTTTAATTTTACTCCTTACTGTACCTAGCATGATCTCCACCTCAATTTCTTGCTAATTTCATGATTAAATTTGGTTGAGTGAGGAGGGCATGGTGACTATGGCTGTTCGAGAGAGAGAGCTTGAAGGTTCCGGTGGTGGTTCCGGAGGGGGGGTCCGAGAGAAGAGAAAGCGAAGAGAGAGAGGGGTTCGGATCCAAATAGGGTCCCATGAAATTCGGAGCTCGATCCTCTTGCTTGACGAGGCAAATGGAGCTGTTGCCGTCGTACGGCCGGAAGCGGAAGCGTGAACAGGGTTGGCGGCGGCGGCGCAAGTGAGCAGGTCAGAAGCTAATTCGAAGGATATGGACCTTGAATGATTCGAAGATCAATCGGACCTTGAGAAAAAGCCCCACCTGCTGCCGACACTAAGTCAGACAAATCCCTCGACTTGGAGTCGAACTTGGCTTTTATTAAATAGGCTTCGCCGGGCAAGAACAGAAGAGCTGGTTGCCAAAGAGCTTCCGGGAAAGAGAGAGAGGAGAAGAGCGTTCTGTGAGGGAGAGGAGAATTAGATTGAAAGAGAGATCCCCCCGAGAGACCCCCGGAGGTCTGAGAGGGAGAGCCTTTTTTAAGGAGAGAGAGGAGCCAGACTTTTCCAAGGGGGAAAGAAAATTATTATTCCCCCCCAGAGAGCTCGAGAAGTGTCTGCTAGATAAGGGAGAGAGCCGTTAGAAAAGTCTTCACTGGGGGAGAAAAAGTGGGACTGGAGAGAGATAGAGAAATTAGCATCCGAGGGAGGAGATTTTTTTTTTTAAATTAATTAATTAGTTAATAATAATAATTTTTTTTAATTTAATTTTTTTAATTTTTACACAAACACACACACCACAACATTATATATATATCACCTTATTTTAAAGCTAACCCTATAAAACAAAATGCCCCCTTAAACCTATAATATTATTATTATTTTTTAATTAATTAATAATAATTTTTTAATTTAATTAATTTTTTTTAATTTTTTTTTAATTTTTAATGTTTAATGGTCGGACGAAATTGGGTATCAACAACTATGTGATTGAGTTTTTGTGTGCAACAAACATCCCTAAGAAATTAAAGGCTTAAATACAGAATAGTACCCCGAACTTTGACAACTCAATCACTTAAGGGCCCTAACTATCAACCGGCTTAACTCAGGCTTCATACTTTTGAAATTTAAGCAAGTTACTCCAATAAAAATTGCATGAACTCATGTGGCATGATGGAAGTCCAACTTTAAATGATGGTTGATTGTGAAGTTGTATATTAAAGTGGAGGCTAAAAAATTTGTCCCATAAATCCCTAAATTTGCTCAAATCCCTAGAGTCCAGAATCTAGAAATTAGCAACATGAGCACACAACAAAGTAATTAAAGACTCAACCATCTGCAGTGACCTAAACATGTGACAGTGGAGTTGGATTCCTTCAATCCTATGTCATCGTCGTTGCAAAACATGACTATATTTGTTAATACGTGATGGATTTATCACTCATGTAATCACACGTGACTTTTTATTTAAGTCTGTAACTGCCTCTATTCCAAAAGTATGAGTCCTAAGTTGAGTCAATTGATTGTTGAGGCCCTTAATTCACCAAGTTGACAAAGTGCGGGATATTGTTATGCATTTAAGCCAATATTAAATTGATTCTTAGAATTTCTATGAATAACGTGCTAATTTAACTCCACTTTAATAGCATTTGGATTTCTTCATGGAAAGAGTAATTTTACCTTTCTAATTCTTTTGAGTAGTTTTTTTTAAGTACATGATGTAGGTATACTCTTGAAAATACCCAACATTTTAATAGGTCTATTTAGGGGTGCTCAATATTTAGATAAAACTAAATAATTCAAATATATTATTTGGATTAGATAAAATGATTTGATTATTTGGTTTGGATTGGCTCAAAATTGAAGTTCTTATTTGGATATTGGATCGTTTGTTGGTTCTTAAGATTAAAACCAAATAAATAAAAAAGTAATACATATTTTTGTAAATTATAGCCGAACCTTACATATATAAAGTCATTTTTGTTCAATTTTGAACTATATGTTATGAATCAACCCTTAGATTTAGGTATAAGATGGAGTATTATCTATTTTTATTATATTTTTCAAGTTATAATTTTTCAATTGCCATGTGTTTAGTTCTAATAAAAAGAATCAAATTATAAAAATTGAATAAACTAAATTATAATTTGGATAGTTTGAATCAGTTTTAATATATAATTCAGAAAATCTAGATCAAATCTTGAAAACAAAAAACAAATAAAATTATTCTATTCATCCAAACCAATATAACTGAATGAACACCTCTAAGTTCACTATTTTCTATTACGCATGTGGGCCGAGGATGTTCTAATGATTGTTGCTGAATCTTACATTGCTTTTCTAGATGCTAGCATTCATTATACATAAACATATAAACGCTTGTGTTTGAGTGAGTTTTTTTTTCTAAAAAATGTACTTTTGCATGTACCAGGTCCATAATGCCCACGTGATGCAGTAGTTCATGTTTGTGATCATTCACAGATTAGTGGGAAAATGCTAGACCTTCTGCCTAATGTAGCAAAAAAATATGCTTTCAACACTTGTAATTTTTATCTCTACCAACAGCAATTCTCAAACTTGTAGATTTGCTAATCCTACATCGTCCTCATCTTGTCTTAACTCTAGCTTGAGGGTTCACAGTCCCTAAGCTCTATTGTCACACTTTGATGTAAAAATCAGCCTCGCTATGCCTTTGTAGGCTTATGACTTACCCAATTCAAGAGAAATGTTGTGGTGACTTGCTGCCGCCACCTTTGCAGCTCCCACCAAAGCTTTGACTAGAATGGTAACAAATTCAGCCCCACCTTGTAAGACCATTGTTTGTCCTACAGAGTTGACACTATTGCAAGATTATTGTTGCTACTACCAGTCCAAGCTTTAGGCCATCACTGTCATTGAATCGAAACTAAGAGGAGCAAATCTGTGTGGTTGAAATCGAGGCTTGATTATAAGATGGAAAAGTGTATGAACCAAAAGTGTAGAAAGCAAGTCTTTAAAGATCAGGAGTAGGGTTTGGCCATTACTAAGAAAAATGCAAAAAAAAAAAAAAAAATGAAAATGGTACATACTATTCATGGTTGTTCATGAACAGCAAAAAACTCACAGATTTTAGAATATATTCTCTTTATCCTATATTTTTTGCACCACTTTTCATTTTAAGGCATTTGATATTTTTTGTACTATTTCCTCTCCTGGTAAGTTTTAGGTGAAAAATGACAATTATACCCATATTTCTTCTTTTTTTAGGTCTCATTGATTATTCTTCTTCTTCCAAATTTATTGGATTCTTTCAAATCCCATCTGAGTAGTGACATGGAGGCTTTGGGTGCCCCGAATCATCCCATTAGGGGCATGGCTAAGCTTCTACTTTTAGGGAAATGTCATCCTTTTCTGGTTTGCCCACTTAGATCAAGCAATTCATGCCATGGGTAAAGGTTTGTTGAACAGTAATCCTCCTCCGGTGCTCCAAATCAACCAATTTGGCTTCATCATCTTTTGGCACATTCCATCAACTGATTTACCTTTGTCATCATTTGCCCATCACATTCCTTGTTCAAAACAAAAGGCAATGTTCCAATCCTCTATCGTCATCCTCATCGGTTGCGGTTTCATCATCATTAGTGTAGGTCAGGCAACGATTGGAAGAGGTGCAATAGCAACGACGAGAGTGATAGCAACAATAGTGGTGGAGTGAGGTGCAACAAAAAGGTGCAAACAATGAGAAGGAACAACAATGGATTGATCAAAGGTGGAGTCGTGGAGAAAAATGATAAAGGAAAGCGCAAAATCAGAATGATGTG
>SMDT01001714.1:0-73678 GCA_005392925.1 Aquilaria sinensis | reverse complement strand
GAGGGCGGAGGAACGGCGCCAAATAAAAGGCAAGGGGATCTCTACTGAGGTGACGTCGATTCTTGACGATGACGTTACCGAGGTGCTAGCAGGTTTGTACTTTGTCGAAGACCCCTTTTTTTTTCTCTTGTAAATCCGTAAGGGTTTTCTGGCCTTAACCAATTTTTCTGCCTTGTTGTGCAGCAGAGGTGGCCGCTCCTGGCTGGGTTGCCGAACACGCCCGCAAAAGGGCCCTTCGGGATGCCAAAGTCCCAGCAGGGAAAGTTCCGAAGGAGCCCTTTTGGACGTTCACGGAGGACATGAATATGTACTCCGAGGACTGTCCCGAGATGGCCAGGCAGGTGTGCAAAGGGGTGCTTACTGAGGCCTCTTACAAGGCCCTTACGGCGGCTTACCCAGGCGACAACTCTTTGGCCGCCAAACTCACTGAACATGCCGCCCAGGTACGCTTCACTGTTTCCTCAGTGCCAATTTCGCCTTTGCTTTTTACTTAGCATCATTTTCCCTTTGTTTGCTTTTTTTGCAGCTGATGGGGTATGCCGGGTTGCTCCGTGTTCGGGTGGCGCGAGAGTCAGAAAGGAGGGCGTCACTCTGGGACCTTTACACCAAGACGAAGGCCCAGTGTTCGGCGTTGGCTGCCGACAATGCTCAGCTGAAGCAGTCTTCAGAGAAGGAAATTGCTGAACTTCGGGAGGGGTTCATAAAAGAGAAAGAGGAACTTGAGAAAGGCACCTCCCAGAAACTTTCCGACATCGGCTCTCGGATGGCGGAGCTAACTTCGATCGTAGAAACGATTCAAAAGGATAAGTCAGAAAGTGACGCAATCCTTGCGAAGACGCTCGAGGAAAAGGCCCAGCTCGAAGCCGAGGTCGCATCTCTGAAGAAGCCTTCAGAAGAGAAGAAGAAGATGAAGGCATTGAAGAGAAAGTTCAAGGATCTGGAGATTTGGAGAAGGACTACGCGGATTTGACCAAATTCTGCAGAAGTTCCCAGATTTCGACCTCTCCTTCCTCGGAGGCATGAACATCCCGAAGGAGCCTCGGTGGACTTGGTCCAAGATCGAGCACTTGAAACTGCCTCCTTCTCTCCCGGCGCCGAAGGCTGCTGACAAAAGCACAGAGGCTGGCAGTTCTCAAGACGCCGAGGTTCCTTAGTACTAGGGCCTTTTGTCTTCATTTTCTTCTTCTTTTTTGTAGTCTTTCAGCAACTTTCTTCTCTGTAAGCACTCTTTGGCTCAATAGATAAAAATTTGGCTAAGTATTTTTTACCAGATCCCTTTGTTTTCCCTTTGTCCTGAACATCTTCGCTCAAGGGACTTCGGAAGACCATACTTTTGCTTTCTTTTGTCCCGAACATATTCGCTCAAGGGACTTCGGAAGACTATACTTTTGCTTTCCTTTATCCCGAACGTATTCGCTCAAGGGACTTCGGAAGACCATACTTTTGCTTTCCTTTGTCCCGAACGTATTCGCTCAAGGGACTTCGGAAAACCATACTTTTGCTTTCCTCGGCGATTGCTTTCGTGAGACTCTTGTTTTGCACTTCTTCAGAATCTTTTTACTTAGACAAATTTGTCCAACTTGTGCAATACAACTTTCCCACCAAACTTTTTAGGCATAGAATTTTTTCAAGGCCTCTGAGTGCCAAGTGTTTTTTAATTCTATGCCTTCGGCATCGCCGAGCTTATAAACTCCTTTTCGTACTTCAGCAAGTACCAGGTACGGTCCTTCCCAATTTGCGCGAAGTACCCCGTGGGATGGCTTTCGGGGTGCAAATTCAGCCTTTCGGAGAACGAGATCTCCCTTCTTTATTCCTTTTGGCCTGGCGCGTAGATTTATGGCTGCTGCCACTCTTTGCTGGAAAGCTTTTCTTCTCAGCCCGGCTACTTCTCTGTGTTCACCGACGAGGTCGAGCTTGGTTCTCAGGCCGAGGTCATTTCCATTTTCATCGAACACTTGGACTCGTATTGACGGTTGTACTGCCTCGACAGGGATGATGGCCTCTGTACCGAAGACTAGTGAAAAAGGCGTTTCCCCTGTGGCTCTTCGGGGTGTTGTTCGGTAGCTCCATAACACGCTTTGGAGTTCTCCTGGCCATTTCCCTTTTGCTTCTCCCAGTCTCTTTTTCAGACCATCTTTTATGGTCCTGTTAGATACTTCCACCTGCCCATTACTTTGGGGGTGAGCTACTGGGGCGAAGTGCATTTTTGTCCCGAGGTCGCTAATGAACTCTTGGAATCCTTTGTCTATGAACTGGGATCCATTGTCCGCTACGAGTACCCTCGGTATGCCAAATCTGCATACGATGTTTTTCCATACGAACTTCTGCACTTCTTTTGCCGAGATAGTTGTCAGAGGTTCTGCCTCGACCCACTTAGAGAAATAGTCTACTGCTACTACGCAGAACTTTACGCCTCCAGGCGCTGTTGGGAGTGGCCCAATGAGATCTATGTCCCAAACTGCGAAGGGCCAAGGATAGTCTGCCGCAGTCACGAATTCCGAGGGTGTTCTTTGGATGTTCGCATGTCTCTGGCAACTACCACATTTCCGGACGAACTGCTTGGCGTCCTTTCTCAGGGTAGGCCAGAAGTATCCTTGGCGAAGTATCACTGCTACTAGGGCGTCGGTTCCGATGTGCGAACCACAGGCACCTTCGTGAACTTCTTCGAGGATCATTTCAGTATCCTTGGCGAAGTATCACTGCTGCCAGGGCGTCGGTTCCGATGTGCGAACCACAGGCACCTTCTTGAACTTCTTCGAGGATCATTTCAGTATCCTCTTCACTAACACACCTCTGTAGTGGATTTGCATATCCTTGCTGATATAGTTCTTCTCCAATTAAGAAGAAACGTCCGAAGCGCCTTCGCACTTTTGCGGCTTCACTGGGGTCTTCGGGGAGTGTGTTGGTTGCGAGATACGTTTTGATTGGTTCTTTCCATCCTTTCCCCGAGGTCGCTATGCTTAACACCGCGACGCTGGGGTGGCTTAGCACTTCGGTGCAAGTTTTGGACTTCGCCAAACAGTCTGCCTCAGCATTTTCTCGTCGGGGTACGTTCTCGATTTTCACGACGTCGAACTCCCGAATAAGCTTTGTTACCAACTCATGGTATTTCGCCAAGGTCGGGTCTTTCGCGCCATAGTCCCCTGCCATTTGCCGGACCACCAGCTGGGAATCACTATGGGCTTTCAAGTTTCTCACGCCAATTTTTCTGGCCAGGCGTAATCCTGCTATGAGGGCCTCATACTCGGCCATGTTGTTGGTGGCGTTGAAACTGAACTTGATGGCCTTCATTACTTCTAGGCCTTCGGGGCCTCTGATAATCACTCCAGCTCCCTGGTGTTCGGATCCTGAGGCCCCGTCAACATATAACGTCCATTCTGGCTCGTCTTCGCCCGAAAATGAATGTCCCTCCTCGGTGTTTGGTACTTCGGCGATGAAGTCTGCCAAAGCTTGAGCTTTTATAGCTTTCCGGGGTTCATACGTGATGTCGTGTTCGCCAAGCTCTATACACCACTTGGAAAGCCTTCCCGAATGATCCACTTTCCTCATAACATCCCGTAGAGGCAGGGTACTTCGGACGATAATGGGGTGAGCCTGAAAGTATGGCCGTAGCCTCCTTCCTGCAAGTACCAAGGCATATATAGCTTTTTGAAGCAAAGGGTACCTGACTTCGGCGCCATGCAGGGACTTGCTGACATAGTAGACCGGCCATTGCTTTGGCCCTTCTTCTTTCACGAGGACCGAGCTCACAGCTTTTTTCGTGACGGCGAGGTATAATACGAGGGGCTCTCCCTCCCGAGGTTGCCGCAGGGTCGGCAGGCTGGCCAAGTAGACTTTGAGTTCTTCCCAGGCTTTTTGGCAATCTTCATCCCAAGGATGACCATTCCTTCCGAGGTCGCCTTCCATCTTTGCTGCCTTTGTGAGGACTTTGAAGAAGGGTCGACACCTATCTCCGTACCTGGAAATAAACCTGCTCAGAGAGGTTATTCTTCCGGTGAGTCTTTGCACGTCTTTGACTGTGGCAGGAGTTCGGAATTCAAGCAGAGCCTTAATCTTCTCGGGGTTAGCATCGATGCCTCTTTCGGATACCATGTACCCAAGGAACTTTCCCGAGGTCACCCCGAAGATGCATTTCTCAGGATTAAGGCGGATCCTGAAGGCTCTGAGTTTTTGGAAGGTTTCCTCTAAATCTGCAACGTGGTAGCCAGGCAGTTTGCTTTTGACTATCATATCATCAACATACACCTCCATGTTCCTCCCCATTTGGTCTTTGAAGACCTTGTTCATCAGCCTCTGGTAGGTGGCTCCTGCATTTTTGAGTCCGAAGGGCATCCTGATATAGCAATATGTTCCTCCCTCGGTGATGAAGGCAGTCTTCTCTTCATCTTCGGGGTCCATCCTTATCTGATGATACCCACTGAAAGCGTCCAGGAAACTTAGGAGCCCGTACTCGGCAGTTGAGTCTACCAGTTGGTCTATTGGCGGAAGAGGATATGAATCTTTCGGGCAAGCATCATTCAAATTTTTGAAGTCGATGCACATCCACAGCTTACTACTTCCTTCTTTTGTGGCAATTACTACGTTGCTTAGCCATTCGGGGTAGTTTACCTCCCGGATAACGCTAGCGTCTATCAGACGCTGGACTTCGATTTTGACGAAGTCACTTTTGTGAGCTGAGATGCTCTGAAGTAGTAAGCTTTCTTTTGCCATCAGAGGATGGACAGGTTTTATTTCCGTTGCTTAGCCATTCGGGGTAGTTTACCTCCCGGATAACGCTAGCGTCTATCAGACGCTGGACTTCGGTCTTGACGAAGTCACTTTTGTGAGCTGAGATGCTCCGTTTCTTTTGCCGGACAGGTTTTATTTCCGGACTCACTTTGAGGCTATGCTGGATTACGCGAGGGTTTACCCCTGGCATGTCCTTCGGCGAGTAGGCGAACAGATCTTTATTTGCAAGCAGAAAAGATACAAGTTTTTCCTTGTCTCCTTCGGCCATGCTTTTCCCTATTCGGGTACTATGGCCTGGGACAAGCTCTACTTCTTCTGTTTCCGCTTTTGTGGGATCTTCTGCCTCGCCCCTTTCCAGCTCTTTTGCTTCTACAGCATGTGCTAAGTTGCTTGCTGGAGCCTTTCGTGCTCTGACGAACACCTTTCTCACCTCGCCTTGATCAATGAAGATCTTTGCGTCTCCTTCTTTGGTGGCGAAGGTGACGGTCAAGTACTTTACATCAGGGCGAATGTGCAAATTTCCCTGTGTCTGTCTGCCGAGGATGGCGTTGTATGACGAAGGAACGTCCATGACTATGAACCTTGCCATGGTAGAGGCGAACAACTCAGCAGTTCCTTTCTCCGAAGTTCCTTTCATCATCAAGGGGAGGTCGATCCACCCGAGGACAGGTAGCTCAGATGGTCCTACGCCGAACGTGGGTGAAGTAACAGTCTTGAGGTCACTCCTGGATACGCTCAAGCTTGGCAGCAAATGTGAGAACAAGACGTCTGCGTTTGACCCATCGTCCAGCAGTACCCTCTTGACGTCCCAGTTTCCTATCCTTGCCATTATTAGCAATGGATCGTCATGAGGGAATACGATGGTGGAGCCATCCTCGCGGGCCAATTTTTTCATCGGGCTCTGATATTCCATCACCGCTATCTCTCTGGCCCTTCTTTTCCTTTCCGAGGATGGAAGCCCGGTTGTGATCGTCTGTATTACTCCTGCCGAAGGTGGAGGACGCCTTCTCGGACTTCGGTTCCTTCGCCTGTCTGAATCGTAATCCTCGTCATCGGGCTTTCCTTCTTCCTCTTTTTTCCCTTTCGGGGAAGGTATTCTCAAATAACGCCGAAGCTGGCCCTGCTTTATCAGTGATTCAATGTACTTTTTCAACTGAAAGCAGTCTTCGGTGTCATGACCGTGATCACGGTGGAACTGACAGAACTTCTTCATGTTCCTTCTGTTGTCAGCAGTCATGCCCCTCGGTCGTTGGATTTGAGCCCCCTGTTTTTCCAACGCCATGAGGACGTTAGCCCTCGTGGTGCTCAGAGGTGTAAAGTTTTGGGGCTTCCTTCCTCCTACTCGCATTCTCCGAGGTCGGCCTAACTGTTCCGTTGGACACCGGGCTTGCTGGCTGGACCCTTCGCCACGAGCGTGAATATGGTCAGCCTTCGGTCCGGTCATTCTCAGCTCTTCGGCTGTCATATGTTGTTCAGCCCTTCGGTAGAATTCTCCCAGCGTGTCCGGGGGATCTTTGGAGAATTCATAAAACAAGTGCGAATCCCTCCGGAGGCCCCTCGTCATGGCGAGGATGCGGATTTCGGGACGAAAGTCCGGAACACTGAGGGCCTCTCTGTTGAACCTCTCGACATAGTCACGGATGGTCTCCCCGTTTCTTTGTGCTATGTCAAACATCTGGACGGGCATCTTCGCCGTCGGCTTGCTCCCAATGAACTGTTGGGTGAACGCTGTGGACAGCTCCTGGAACCCCCTGATGTTTCCGGGAGGCAGGGAATTGTACCAGGCAGTTGCTGGTCCTGCGAGGGTGACTTCAAAGCACTTGCAGAGTGTAGCATCATCAGCCCCGTGTAGCACCATGCTGCGTTTGTACTTTGTTAGGTGGGCCTGGGGATCAGTCCGACCCTCATAGGTCTCTAGCCGAGGTAGCCTGAAGTCACTTGGCATGGCCGCCTCGACCACTGTTCGGGCGAAAGGAGTTTCATCTCCAGAGACGGTTTCAGTTAGCCTGGCCCAAACAGGCTTGCGTGCCACCTGCTGTTCCACTCTCTCCAGTCTTGCCAAGACTTTCTCCAGGAGGAGCGTGGCACTGGGCTCCTCTTCCTGGTGCTTGGAGGTTCTTGGGTAAAAGGACTGTTGCCGTCTCTTCGGGGAGCAACTTCGGTACCGAGGTGAGGGGGACCTTGCCTCTGGCGACAAGCTTCTTCTGGACGGGACTTCGGGTCGTTCAGACCTCGCTCTTTCCGCCAGCCGTGCTCCGAGGGGCAAGTTATCTGTCGAGGACTCTTCCCGTGGCTCCCCACTTCCCGAGCTATGATGGGTTGCCCTTGGGCTTTTCTCCCGAGGTCGTGCTGGCGAAGTGGGTTTTTGCGCCTGGGCTGGTTGCGGCCACCTTCACTCTATCTGTTGTGTCATTTCAGCCACAACAGACCTCTGAAAGTCTCGTAAAAAACCCATGGTGATGACAAGAGGGCGTTCCTCTTCAGGCAAGGAAGTCTCTGGGGGACTTTGTTCGGTAGCTGGTTGGGTCTCAGGCGCGGATGGGGACTTCGGGAGTCCTTTGTCCTTCGAACGCCGAGTTTTGACAACAGCTACCTGGGAGTAGTTTCCCACAGACGGCGCCAAATGATGCCCCGAGGCATCTTCGTTTGTTGTCATGTTGACAGGTGGGGAGACTTCCTGAGGAGGCGAGCGCCTGGAGCTCTGGTTTCCCAGCTGAGTGTGCCTGAAAAGCTCAAAGAAGAGGTTAGGAGGTCCCCGGTTTGCTTTTCCGGGGAGGACCCTCCGACGCCCAAGTCAGTTTTCTAAGTGAAAGTGGAGGAAGAACACTAAGGGATCAAGTGTCTTGCCTGTTTTGTGTTTTCTCAGAGGGAGGAAAATGCCCATCCTTTGCCTAGTCCCATTTCCTAGTATTTATAGGAGTAGCTCGTCCGTTCAGATCATGACACGTGTTCGGTCGGATTTGATCTGTACTTTTGGACCTAGGGGACAGGCAGCCGCTTGCAGCCTCCTTTAGCCCTGAACCCGGACAAGCTGTGTCAGGACTGGGGCGGCTGCGGCGTGTCAGTTCGCCGTTCTGATGTGACGTGTAGGGCTTGTGGGTGACATGTCATAGGCTCCTTAAATGCTCATACCGTACTCCCGAGGTCCCCTGGGCGAGGTAGCCCTTCGGCGCGTGCACCCTCTTCGGATTCTATCCCTCTTTTGGTGCGAGCACCTCCTTCGGGATCTATCCCATAGTTCTGGGAGTTCCCTTGATGAACACCTTCTTCGGGACTTATACCCATAGTCCGATGATTCCCTTGTTCAGGTGTTTCTTGTTCGGGGAAGATCCTCTTCGTGGCTTCTGCCTTCGGGGAGATTCTTCCTTGCTTCAGAGAGATGGCTTTGTTACCCGAAGACGGTCAGTTTGGCCCCTCGATGGAGACGGTGTTATCCTCGGAATTCCTGACGAGCTTCTGCGTAACGTAATAAACATAATTGTAACCCTAGAATAATGATATTCTTAAACGTCCCTGGTCTAGTATTATTGTGGAGCGGGTTGCAATAATACATAAAGACTAGCATATGTAGAGACTAATATGAGATATGTAGTCCACATATTGATACAAGTTGGAGAACTTGTGTACTGAACCAACCCACCATGAGAACACTACATGGATTGTTATATGAGTGTCATAAGTGATTCTCATAGTGATCATGGTATATGTAGTCCTTTGACCTAAAATCATCAAGGTTCCCTACATGTAAGTCACATACTTTGATACTTTCCTTTGTTGCTCGTAACTGAGTGAACTTGAAGGAGGTCATTGGGTATGTCACATATCATGTGGAGGGATTTGTATGATCAAGATGGGATTTGTCCCTCCTATGTAACGGGAGTGATATCTTCGGGCCCCTTGATAGAGTAAGACTTAGAAAAATGCATGGCCATGCTCGGATGAGTTGATATACGATATCAATGTCATCAGTTTAAGTTGGTCTACTCGGTAATCAAGAAACCAAATATTGGGCTATACGAGAGTGACACATTCCATGTCTCGTGCTTAGTCTTGATATCTTGGACAAAGGGACAATGGCATATATCGGTGATGATCATAAAGGTTTAGTCGAATCACCGACAATCTTGTCACTTGGGTAGCAATGATGTGTTGCTACACCCTATGACCGCTCATTGCTTATGATCATAAATGTGATTTATGATCATTGCCAATGTGGTAAGAGCCTATTGGGTCGCATACATAGAGGTTTTTGGATCATTATAGTGCATGGGCTAATTATTTGGGTTATGGTTTCACTTTAGTTTCGTATTAACAATGGGCCCAAGAGTTGAGACATTATTAAGCCCGAAATTAAAGCCTAATTGGATTAGGGCTTTGAAACCCATTAGGCCTAGAAGTTGAGTCTTACTATAAATACAACTTTTAGTGAGAAATTCACAGGTCTCCTTGCCCTAGCCTCCTAAAAGGACAGCCGCACTCTTCTTTTGCAATTCCTTGGAGGACGCAAGCTAGCACTGCAAGCGTAAGAGAAACGCATTTGCCGGGACGTGGTGGAAGTGTGGTGATCCCGAGAGGCTCATGTGGATACCATAGAGAGCTTGAGCACGTCAACTGTTTAGGTTTTGTGATTTGACTCTACAGTTGAGTGAGAGATCTCAACCGAAAATTATGTATGAAAATTTTCGAACACCCAGTTTACCTCATTTCACTTGGATCCTGGAAGGTTTCGGTTAAATTCCACTTCGCTGTTTGGCTCCCGAAACCCAACATGTTATGCATGTACTTGTGCTTTTCCTTGTGTTGCTGTTTTCTTTACAGGAGCATGGATTTGTTTCAGTTAAGCTTGAGCTTAACCTATGTATAGGCTTTGGAGGCCATAAGAAGTTCTTATTGAGTTGTATAACTCATGCCCTATCCCTTTATGTTACAGGAAACAGGTTGCTTGAAATTCCAAGGGGACTAGTGCTATGTAATGCTCTTTTGAGTTTATGCAAGGTAGCTTGTTAACCAATGTCTGTGCTGAATATTCTAGGTTATAAGTCTTACTTGCATGGCAAGCTAATGTGTGGATTTCATTGCTGCAAGCTTTAGAAGCTATGTGTCATGGGAACTTCTCTTAGGATGGATGTTTGTGCTTAGGAAGTGTTTGATCCATCTTGGATTTGATTAAGTATATATGTGCTTTCAGATGATATGTGTACTAGGGTGGCCAATGGTAGGCTCACCAAGACATGTGTATGTTCATGTGCATGTAAAAACTTATGATTTCAAAACTTGAGGTGGTGTTTTGGTTGTCATGCACATATCAAATGAATGAATGAAGTTGTTGATGTTTTTCCTAGCATGAATCCATCTTAGGTACTTAGTTTGTTTCAAATGTGCATGAAAATTTGAATGGTATGACAAGCTAGTACTGGTATGTGTCCTAGGTGCATGCCCATGTGTCCTGGCGGTGCCCAAGGTGTGCCTTGGTGTGCCTACCAGGTGTCCTGGCATATGCTCTGCCAAACCTCCCAATGCCCTGGGAGTGCCCTAGTAGGCCCCCAGGGTGCCGAGCCCATATGTCCTAGTGCACTCTAGTCGCTTAAAACTTTATGCGACCTACTAAACCAACTAGTTACATAAAAGGTTTCTTAACTATTCAATTTGTGTTCTAAGCCCTACAAATAGGCTATAGGCTAAGTTGGGCATGATAGTAAGGGATAATCATTACTATGCAAAGCTATCTAAGTGTGAGTTATGGTCTGAAAGGATACAGTTTCTGGGGCATATTATCAGTGCTCAGGGTTTGTTAGTGGATCCTAAAAAGGTTCATGCAGTGGTTGGGTGGAAGAGACCAACTATAGTTACAGAAGTTAGGAGTTTCTTGGGTTTGGCAGACTATTATAGGAGGTTCATAGAGGAATTCTCTATGATAGTTACACTGTTGACAACCTTGGCCAAGAGTACTCAGAAGTTTGATTGGACGCCAAAGTGTGAAGAAGCCTACTTGGAATTAAAGAAAAGGTTGACAAGTACACCAATACTCATTATGCCCGATCCGAGCAAAGCTTTCATGGTGTACACAGATGCATTAAGTTCTGGTTTGGAGTGTGTATTAATGCAGGAAAGTCAAGTGATTGCCTATGGCTCAAGGCAGTTGAGGCCTAATGAGTTGAACTATCTAGTTCATGACCTTGAGCTAGCGGTGGTAGTCTTCACTCTTAAGCTTTGGAGACATTATTTGATAGTGTGGTCATTCAAGATTTTCACCGACCATAAAATTTTGAAATATCTATTCACACAGAAAGATTTGAATATGAGGTAGTAGCGATGGATCGAATACATAAAAGATTATGATTGCTCGATTGAGTACTGTGCAAGTGAGGGAAATGTAGTAGCGGATGCACTAACTCGGAAGTACACAGGAGTGATCCTATCTAAGGATCAAGCTAGAAGTTCTTCATGAGAAGTGTTAGGGAATTGTTTCTCGGCTTTACATTAGTTTTGGCAAAACCAATAAAGGTCCCTAGCCTATGTTTTGAAAATATAGTCAACTTGGTTGGCTAAGGTTAAAGCTGCTCAAAACAAAGATCCGTTGTTGAAGAAAATTTTTGGAGAAGAGAAACTTGGTACTGTGAGGAAGGAGTTCTGGTATAAGAATAGAATACCACACCATAAAGATTGGCTCTATGTGCCGAATATGGAGGGGCTTAAGCAACAAGTCCTACAGAAGGATCGTAGTATTGTGTCAAGTGTTCATCCTAGTCTTAATAAGATGTACCATGATTTGAAGATGCATTTTTGGTGGCCAAGACTTAAGAGGGATGTAGTAGGACATGGCGCTAAGTGTTTGACTTGCCAAATAGTTAAAGCTAAACATCAGAAACTAGCAGGTACACTTTAGAGTTTACCTCTCCCAGAGAATAAGTGGCTGGTCCATTACCATAGATTTCCTAGTAGGGTTACTGAACACTCGGAGTCAACATGATGCTATATAGGTAGTGGTCGATAGGTTGACTAAATCAGCACACTTTCTACCCATAAAGATTACTTATACTTTAGAAAGGTTGGCTCAATTGTATGTTAATGAGATTGTGATGTTGCATGGTAAACTAGATCAGATTATATCTGATAGAAATCCTTAGTTTGTGTCATAGTTTTGGAATGCTTTCCAAGAAGCGTTGGGAAGCAAGGTTAGTCTTATTACTTCCTTTCATCCTTAGACTGACGGATAGTTTGAGAGAGTGATTCAGACTTTGGAGGATATGTTGCACATGTGTGCCATTGACTTCAGAGGTGATTGGGATCAGCATTTATCACTCATTGAGTTTGCTTATAATAACAGCCATGAAACTGTTATAGGTATGACACCATACAAGGCATTGTATGATAGGCGGTGCATGATGCCCCATTGTTGGGTAGACCCTTCAGATAGAGTAGTTGTCAGTCCCAAGATCATAGTAGACACCACAGCTAAAGATCAAGTTGATCCAAAAATTGATTAAAATAGCCAATGACCAGTAGGCTAAGTATGCGAATTTGAGGAGATAGGAATTGAGTTTTGAAGTTGGGGATAAGGTACTTCTCAAAATGTCTCCCATGAAAGGAGTTACCCGACTTGGGTAGAGGGGTAAGCTAGCCCCTAGGTATATTGAACCCTATGAGTTTTGGAGAAAATAAGGAAGGTTGCTTATCAATTGGCATTACCGCCCAACTTGTCCCAGGTACATAACATGTTTCATGTTAGTCTTTTAAGGAAAAGCACAGTGGATCCTGGATAAGTAGACATCCTTTCATTCATGACTTCAGGTTTGTGACTATGGTTGAAATCATAGGAATGGTTGCTATTCCTACCCCGATTAGCCATGATATGTAAGCAAAAATTTCACAAGCAAAAGAAATTACTGCCATAAGGATGATTTGCATAGTAGCAGTACTTGCATGACATTTTTTCTAGTTATTTTTGCATAGAAAAAAAAGCCGAGATTGATCGGCTGAAGAAGAAGAAGAAGAAGAAGAAGAAACTAGAGAAGGAAGTCGAAGTACTTAATAAAGAACTGGAGGATTTGAAGGTGGAGAAGGCAAAGTCCGATAAGGCGACCAAGTCCTCGTACTAGGACGGTTTTTACCTTTATCGCCATAACTTTCTGTACATAATGAATTTCACTATGAAATTTAACTTGCCTTTTGATTCACTGGATTTGGTGCCCTCTAGCCAGAGTTATGGCTTGTCAAATTGGCTGATTTTGCTCTATATTGTTCATGAGGTCATTTCTAACTATGTTGAATCAAGCCTTTGACCAGGCCGTACCGGGTTTAACCCGAGCTAGTCCTGGTTTGGGCTGAGTTAGACTGGCCAAAGTCCTACCTGTAGTCTTGACCTACGAAGAGAAGCCAGTTCAGATACTTGATAGGCAAGTCAAGAAACTCTGACCAAGTCGATTCCAATGGTTAAAATCCTTTGGTCAAACCATAGTGAGAAAAAACCTACTTGGGAGATGGAGCAAGATATGTTGAAAAGATATCCTATTGTTTTTCCTCTGTTACAAAAAAATTTAGGAGACCAAATTCTAAAAGGAAGGGTGAATGTTATGGCTCTCCTAGTTGGAGGCTCACTTGAAGAAGGTAAAGTGTTTAAAACTTAGTTGGAACCTTATTCCAAGTTCACTTAGCAAGGTTAAGGCACCAAATAAGGTTTGGGGGCAAAATGGTAATTTTGTATCCTGAAAAGTTAGGCTAGATCTCGAGTGTTAAAAATGAGTTTTAAAAGTATCACTTTTACTTTTAACCCAAGTTTAACTCAAATAAACAAGATTTGACCTAGTTACTAAGGAGAAAAGGGGACTTGTTTGTAATTGTTCCTAAACTTTGGTGGCTTGATTTTAAAAAGAGGTACAATGTTGGTAAAGGCAAGGATTGCTGCCATTTTCACTCTAAACCCGAGCTCATCCTTCTCTCTACAATTTCATCAATAATTCTACTCAAAATTAAGAGTTTTGGTTGAAATTTGAACCTACCAAGGGTGTATATGCATTAGGAAGCTTGTTCCAAGTGGAATTTCATGTTTTTAGAGCTTGGAATCACATTTTCAGCCATCCCCTATTTTTGATGCGAGGTAACTTGTGATTTTATGGTGAATTCTTGTTTATTAGATGACTGGGAGCTCGGGTTTTTATTAGAAGTTAATAATTTTGTGTTTTGTGCCTTTGGTTGCTTAGAACTAGGAAGAACTTTGTGAAACTTTGGTTCTTGGGGAAGGGCACATTTATTCTCGCTTGCAAGTTGAAGTTAAGGTAAGTTAGTTACACTTTCAAGCTTGATTAATGCTATTGGAGTGTGCTTGCTTGATGAATTCAAGTAGTTTTAGCAATAACATTAGTTAGTGGGAAAAGTAGATCATGGTCAACCATTAGCTTTGTGGAGATTGGAATGATGATATAATGCATCATAGGAATGCTTGTGATAGTTGGTTGTGGTCTTTGCAACATGTTTTACACATATGTGAAGTTTGAATGCCATCCAAGCATGTTTAACATATATGATAAGTCTCTGAAGGTTGTAACAAGAAAATTGGAAATTTCCGGGCACTGCAGGTATTGGCGACACATTGCCAATACCGACGATGTGTCACTAGAGCCATGAAAAGTACTCTAAATTTTCATAACTGTGGCGATGCATTGCCACAGTTATGATGGCTAAAATTTTCTAGTTTTTCTAGATGGTTTAAAAGAAGACCTAATGTTACCACCTTAACAAATGGGAAAATTATAGTATAAAGGCATACTGGTTATAAACCATTATATAGCATAATTTTCACCATAGTGAATGAAATGTGGGGTGGGGGTAAAGTGAATAATCTACACCTCCTTAAAAGATTACAATGGTTATTTGGTACTAAAGGAAGTCTTAGAGGATTGCTTGTTTTATAAGTAATCTATGGGTCTTATTGCAAGATTTCAAGACTTGGGTACTCAATTGTACAACTCTAAAGAAGATATTTTGGAAGGATTTGAATGGTATGGAAGAAATTTTTGGATGCTAAATTGCATAAAGGAAAAAAAGGCTATTATTTAAGAACCTAGGACAACTAGGTTTACAATTGTTCACAAAAATAACTTAAAAGTGAGATGATTTTTTATAAGAGTCAAAGATGGCCATTTCTAGTATTATCCTAGCTTTTTATTTCTAGGTTCTAAGGTCAAAAAGGTGGGCTAAAGATTAGCCAAAAAATCTTTGCTTAAGATATACTTATGGTGACCTAAGTGAAGGTTAAGGTTAAACTAATCAAGTAAAGTAAATATCTTGATTTCTTTACCTTTCCTTGGTCATTTTTGGCCCTCACCAGCCACAGTTCCTCCTTTAGCTCCTCCATAACCTTCCATAGCCACCATATCTCAATCTCCCAAGAAATCAGAAAAGAAAGCAATCGGATTCAACAAGAGAGAGAAAAACCCTAGTTTTTGGGTTTATTGAGCTTCCTTTGCTATTTTCAGCTTTCACAGCTTAGGTAGGGGTTTTATCTTCATGTTTCATGGTTTTTTACTTTCCTAAGATGATGATCAAACATCCATGAACTAAGACCATGCTTGGAAGAGAGCAAAAAGCTCAAGGAACCAAGTATAAGTTAAGGGGGAGTGCATGAACAAGGTTCCAGCCTTATTATTTTTCATGAACAAAGATGGCAATGTTTACAGGGGGTTTTAGAGCCAAAGTTAGTACTAACTAAGACCAATTAACCTCCTAAGGCCAAGCATTAGCTTGAGGAGGGTTGCCACAGTGATTACATAATGTTGATTTTATTGTTTATGAACTAACCCTAATGTGGTTATTGCTGCCAGCATTACATTTGTTTGTTGCTATGTTGTTTGTGCGTTTGGATGGCTATGTTTGTGTATTTGTACTATAATTTTTTTTAAGTGTTTTGGATTTCAGGCATATGACTGGCGTTCAAAGATTTTATTGATAAGCCTTTACTAAGTTTCATTTAAGAAACTTACCTCATTTCTGTCCATTTCAGGTGCTGTGGATAGATCTCATTCAAACTGACCCTTGAAGTTTAAGTTTTGATCTAAAATTTTACGTACTTGAACTTCCACGTATCTAGTTGTAATATGAAGTTTTTAGTGATTTTAGGAGCACATTTGGTATTTTTAGTGATGGTGCTTATTGTACTATGCAGCAGCTGTCCAGCATTCTGTTTCTGGAGTGCATTGTGTCTAAAGCTCTCCTGTAACTAGGGTGTGTGTTTTAACTAAGTTAAGAACATTATGTAGTATATCGATGCATGTACATGTAATGCATGAGAAGTTTGGACAATGTATGTGAACATTTGAGGGTTGTTTTGCTTTGTATGAGGATGCTATGCACAGGCTGCCTAAATGTGCAATATAGGCTGCTTGTTTGTAAATTTTGGTATTAGATGTAAAGATGCTAACTATAATGGAATGTAATTTCTAGGTGTCTTGGACATGTATGGAATAGCCTTAGGTGGCTTAGACATGTATGGAATAGCCTTAGGTGGCTTACCCCTTGTGAATGAAGTGTTTGCATGCTTATAAAATTTTGTATGGGCAAAACAGTCATAAAGTGATCAGAATTTTGACTCTGCACTCAAAGTTCTATATCTCCCTGTGTAGAATGAATCTTGCTATGAAATTCTAACCACAACTAAAGCACATATAGAGGTTGAACTAGGATTTGAAATTTCCTATAGCTAAAGATATGACATTACAAAGTTGGCTAAATTACTGTTCATTTGGTCAGAATTTTGTAACATGTCTAGAATGATACAGTTTATTGGAGGAAGTTTGGGTGTAGTGGCTGGAATTTTTGAACCTAGTAATAATGCTTAATGTGTGGAAGCCAAAACAAAGACTTGTGCTAGTGTTTTCCTTTTTAGTGGGCATAGTGTGAATAAATGTGAATATGTGTGTTATGGTTAGACCAATATGTATGTATTTACATAGTTCTCAAGAGGGTCAGTTGAGTATGTACACTAGGGGTGTTGTTCTGGTGATCTATAGGACACACAAATCCTGGGAGTTTAAATGCATAATTTTGGCACTATAATTGGATTATTCCAGAGTGGGTAACACCTAAGGGGGTGCTTAGGTTACCTAGGGGTCTAAGTATTCCAAGGGTACTCTGGGGCTTCCAAAACTCTTCCGAGACTTTGGAGTTTTCTTGAGTTTTTATGGTTACTTTTACCATAAACAAGAAAACTAGATAACAAAGGGCCGTAACTAAGTATCACTAGCTTGGGTGAAAGGTTTAGTACCATCAATGACCTAGCCATGTCATCGGACATAAGGTTGTGATGTATGAGCTCATAGTAGGTTACATATGTTCACATAAATTTTGTCCTTAGTAACATTTCTCGCAGGTGAAGTGAAGACCCCTTACTAAGAATTCTTGACCTCTCACTCCCTAGTTATGTTGTGTTGATTCTGATGCTGTTGGGCCGGATAACTGTTGAGGGTTGTCATGGCAGTTTTTGGTTGTAGGTACTTCGCTTGAGAATCTTTGTGATTTTAGCCTACTTAGGTTACTTGTTGGTTAAGTAATAGTGCTAGCTATAGTGTTTTCTTGACCGTAGAGCGTAGTAACACGTGGATAAGCTTTTGTGACTCACCATTAAGATTCGTTTCTAAGGTGGGAGTTAGTGTAGAAGATCTCAGGCTTGTATGTATAGTACTCCTAGTTGCCTCATTTGTCTATATATGAGTCTTAGACTCTATGGTTGCTCTTGGGTGAGGAGAATTAGTCTACTTTATGTTGAATGCCTTCACACGGTTGATATGTGTAGTAATAATCATATAAATGTTTTCTATGAAAAGTACCTTGGTCAAGTAAATGTTGTTTTTATGATTTTCTTTCAATCCAAGTAAAAGCATAAAGGTCATGTAACATGCATATTCTAGGTTAATCAACTAGTATCACGAACTTGTAATTTGCGCACATATATAGCTAGTCAATTGCAACCACCATGAGACCAGTTCTCACAGGTTTCCTGGGCAGGGCTGAAAGTAGCCATATCATTGGTTAAGAGTTCATGAATAATGACATGACTTCATTTTGTGAGCCTAGTGGCATTTCTCATAATTTTTCAGCACCTATAACTCTTCAACAAAATGGTGTTGTGGAAAGAAAAAATAGAACTCTTGAGGAGATGACTAGAACCATATTGTGTGAAAGTAGTTTGCCAAAGTATTTTTGGGCCGAAGCTACAAACACTGCTTGTTACATTATCAATAAAGCATTGATTAGATCCATTCTCAATAAAACTCCATATAATCTATGTAAAGGTAAGAAGCCAAACATTTTATATTTTCATGCATTTGGGTGCAAGTGCTTTGTCTTGAATAATGGAAAAGATAATCTTGGTAAGTTTGATGAAAAAGGTGATGAAGCTATATTTGGTGGGTATTCTAGTAGAAGCAAGACATTATAGTATTTAATAAAAGAACTCTTGTGATTGAAGAATCTATTCATGTTGTATTTGATGAGACTAACAATGCTACTAGAAAATAGTGTTGTAATGATGATGATGTTGTAGATAATGTTCATAAAAAAGAGATCAATCACAATAAGGAGGGAGTCTCTCATATTCCACGAAAAGATGACACATTTGAAAGAGATGAGCCCACTGATGCACTAAAGGACACCAAAGGTAAAAGAAAATATGAGAAGCCACAAGAACCTTTGCATGACAACCATGTTGGGTTTCAGGAGCCAAACAGCGTAGCGGAATTTAACCGAAACCCTCCAGGATCCAAGTGAAATGGGGTAAACCGGGTGTTCGAAAATTTTCATACCTAATTTTCGGTTGAGATCTCTTACTCAACTTGATAGCCGAAGGACTATTGCCTCTCTCACCTCGTGCCTCCTACCGAAAACAAGGTAACCAGAGAGCTTAATGTCACCCGAAGGAGGCACTATCACTGACCTCGGAAGTAGCAAAGTCAAGACGTGTCGAACTCGAGACTTCGGCTAATACCTCAGGAACTCCAAAAACGTTACCAGCTCCCTCGGGGGACCAAGCGGATCGCCTTTAGAGGCGAAGGTCTAGCTATTCCAAAACGGGAGAATAGTTGGCCCGAGGCGGAACCCCCGAGCTAGGGGGCTTCCCGAACTAGTGGTACACCGGCCAAAGAAGGACGCCCGTACCTAGGGATGACCTCACCCAGGGGACCTCGGGAGTACGGTAGGAGCATTTAAGGAGCCTCTGACATGTCATCCGTAGGCGCTACACGCCGCCTGGAACGGCGGTCTGACACGTCCACGCCGTCCAGGTCATGTCACGACCTGTCTCGGACCAAGGCTCGAGGAGCCTGCAAACAGCCACTTGTCCCCTGCGCCCGAAGGTACAAGAAAGATCTGACCGAACACCTGTCATGATCTGAACGGACTGAACACTCCTATAAATACCAGGAAACAAACCCTGGCAGGGGGACTCTCCAGGACCAGACCCCCTTTTTTCTTGAGAAAACACGAACAGGCAAGGCCACTAAAACCTTTAGTGCTCCCCCTTCACCTTCTCAAGACACTGACTTGGGCGTCGGAGGCTCCTCCCCAGAAAAACACTCCGGGGACCTCCTAACCCTCTCTTCTGAGCTTTTCAGGCACGCTTCTCTGGGAAATCTGGGCTCCAGGCGTTCTCCCTCTCAGGAAGTCCCTCCAGAAGTCACAACGTCACTTAACGAGGATGCCTCGGGGCATCATTTGGCGCCGTCTGTGGGAAAGTACTCTGAGGTCGCCGTTGTTGAAACTCGGCGTTCAAAGGACAAGGGACTCCCGAAGTCCCCGTCCGCGCCTGAAGCTCAACCGGCCACTGAGCAAACCCTTCCAGGGACTTCCACACAGGAGGAAGAGCGTCCTCTGGTCATAACCATGAGTTTCCTGCGCGACTTTCAACGTTCTGTTGTGGCTGAAATGACACAGCAGATAGACCGAAGGTGGCCGCAACAGACTCAGGCCCAAAGGCCTCCCTCGCCAGTACGCCCTCAAGAGAGAAGCCCCAAACCAACCAACCGTAGTTCGGGAAGCGGAGATCCGCATGAGGAGTCTTCAACGGAAAATATGCCCCTTGGGGCACGACTTACAGAACGAGCTAAGTCCAGGCGACCCGAAGTCCCACACCGAAGGAGCTCGTCGCCTGAGGCGAGGTCCCTGTCCCCCCAACGCTGAACTCGCTTCCCGAAGAGACACCGGCAATCTCCCTTCCCAGGGGAAGAACCTAGTGCCATGATCCTTACGGAGAGGATACTAGCAAGACTAGACAGGGTAGAAAAACAGGTAGCCCGCAAGCCCGTTTGGGCCAGGCTGTCTGAAACCTTTTGTAGGGATGAGTCCCCGTTCACTCAAGCCATAGTTGAGGCTGCCATGCCTGGCGACTTCAGAGTACCTGGGCTCGAAACTTATGATGGCCGTACTGATCCACAGGCCCATCTGACTAAGTATAGACGCAGCATGATGATGCACGGTGCCGACGACGCTACCTTGTGCAAATGTTTCGAGGTGACCCTCACAAGACCAGCAACTGCGTGGTATAATTCATTAACTCCAGGAACCATAACAGAATTCCAGGAGACAAGCTGATTTACGGTAATGCCATGGAATTGGCCAAAGTTGCAAATTATCTTCGGAGGAGGATACCGAAGTCCAGCCTTCAGTTGAGCTCGGAAAACGGTAACCTCATCGCCACGGTTCGAAAAGCTAAATTGGTCCAAACGTGGCAACCGGGTAACGGCGTACGAGGGAAGGAAGAACTTGGTCTTCCATTTTTCTAATTTTTTAGGAGTGGTGCAGCAAGGATGAGACAAAGGGGGTTGCCAGCTCTCGGGAATAGGCATGGTTGGCTGAAAAACGATTTCAGAAAAAGGCCAAAAACAACTTCAGGAAAGCTTAAAAAGCAAAAGGCTCTGAAAGTTAAAACCCACCAAATGTTTTACCGAAATCTGGATTTGAAGACGCCGTCGCGAAAGGTTGCCGGAAAACACCCCGTTAAAAAGGATCGCCGGAAAAAGCAGGAGAAAACATGAAAGCAGTTGAGAGCAAAAACAGAAGCAAAAGAGGGTTATGATGGAACAGGAGTATATATAGGCCAAGAGGCGAAGGCGAACCGGCGTCATAACTACTCCGCGAAGGCGAACAGTTGCCATAATTGCTCAGAGCGCATGAAAAGAGGCACCTGCTTTATCCGATATAGTTCCTGCCAATAGCAGGCTGCCACGTGTCAGCCATTGCGCCAAAGGGGGGTCACACCTTCTGACACTCCTACACCTGGGCGCGCCGCTCTAGACTGACACGTCTGGTTACGAGACGCGACGTTGTGCAGATCTACAAAAAGAGAGAGGTAGGTTACCTCGAAGACACCAAGAGACAGATTATGACCGAACAAGCCGGTGTCTTCAGACAAGAGGTCCATCCTCGGCAAAATTGTTATAACCAAGGCCCTGAAAGACTGCATTCAAAAGCTGATAAACCGAAGTATCTACTTTGGCTTTCCAAATGGGGCCTTGTGATAGCCAAAGGACTATCGCCTCTCTCACCCCGTGCCTCCTGCCGAAAACAAGGTAACCGGAGAGCTTAATGTCACCCGAAGGAGGCACTATCACTGACCTCGGAAGTAGCAAAGTCAAGACGTGTCGAACTCGGGACTTCGGCTAATACCTCAAGAACACCAAAAACGTTACCAGCTCCTTCGGGGGACCAAGCGGATCGCCTTCGGAGGTGAAGGTCTAGCTATTCCAAAATGGGAGAATAGTTGGCCGAGGCGGAACCCCCGAGCTAGGGGGCTTCCTGAACTAGTGGTACACCGGCCAAAGAAGGACGTCCGTACCAAGGGATGACCTCACCCAGGGGACCTCGGGAGTACGGCAGGAGCATTTAAGGAGCCTCTGACATGTCATTCGCAGGCGCTACACGCCGCCTGGGACGACGGTCTTACACGTCCACGCCGTCCAGGTCTTGTCACGACCTGTCTCGGACCAAGGCTCGAGGAGCCTGCAAACAGCCACTTGTCCCCTGCACCCGAAGGTACAGGAAAGATCTGACCGAACACGTGTCATGATCTGAACGGACTGAACACTCCTATAAATACCAGGAAACAAACCCTGGCAGGGGGACTCTCTAGGACCAGACCCCTTTTTTTCTTGAGAAAACACGAACAGGCAAGGCCACTAAAACCTTTAGTGCTCCCCCTTCACCTTCTCAAGACACTGACTTGGGCGTCGGAGGCTCCTCCCCAGAAAAACACTCCGGGGACCTCCTAACCCTCTCTTCTGAGCTTTTCAGGCACGCTCCTCTGGGAAATCTGGGCTCCAGGCGTTCTCCCTCTCAGGAAGTCCCTCCAGAAGTCACAATGTCACTTAACGAGGATGCCTCGGGGCATCACAACTGTAGAGTCGAATCACAAAACTTGAACAGTTGACGTGTTCAAGCTCTCTATGGTATCCACACGAGCCTCTCGGGATCACCACGCTTCCACCGCGTCCCGGCAGATGCGTTTCTCTTGCGCTCGCAGTGCTAGCTTGCGTCCTCTAAGGAATTGCAAGAGAAGAGTGCAGCTGTCCTTTTGGGAGGCTAGGGCAAGGAGACCTGCGAATTTCTCACTAGAAGTTGTATTTATAGTGAGACTCAACTTCCAGGCCTAATGGGTTTCAAAGCCCTAATCCAATTAGGCTTTAATTTCGAGCTTAATAATGGCTCAACTATTGGGCCCATTATTAATACGAAATTATTGTGAAACCAAAACCCAAATTATTAGCCCATGCACTCTAATGATCCAAATAGCTTTATGTGTGTGACCCAATAGGCTCTTACCACGTTGGCAATGATCATAAATCATATTTATGATCATAAGCAATGAGTGGTGTCTAGCAACATATCATTGCTACCCAAGTAACAAGATTGTTGATGATTTGACTAAACCTTTATGATCATCACCGATATATGCCACTATCCCTTTGTCCAAGATATTAAGACTAAGCACGAGACATGGAATGTGTCACTCTCGTATAGCCCAATCTTTGGTTTCTTGATTACCGAGTAGACCAACTTAAACTGATGACATTGATATCGTATATCAACTCATTTGAGCATGGCCATGCATTTTTCTAAGTCTTACTCTATCAAGGGGCCCGAAGATATCACTCCCGTTACATAGGAGGGACAAATCCCATCTTGATCATACAAATCCCTCCGCATGATATGTGACATACCCAATGACCTCCTTCAAGTTCACTCAGTTACGAGCAACAAAGGAAAGTATCAAAGTATGTGACTCACATGTAGGGAACCTTGATGATCTTAGGTTGAAGGACTACATATACCATGATCACTATGAGAATCACTTATGACACTCATATAACGATCCATGTAGTGTTCTCATGGTGGGTCGGTCCAGTACACAAGTTCTCCAACTTATACCCATATGCGGACTACATATCTCATATTAGTCTCCACATATGCTAGTCGTTATGTATTATTGTAACCCGCTCCACAATAATACTAGACTAGGGACGTTTGAGAATATCATTATTCTAGGGTTACAATTATGTTTGTTAAGTTACGCAGAAACAAAACAACAAACATAATTGCTGGATTAATGCCTTAATAAAATATCATGACTCAATGTGCAAAAATACAATCATCTCATGATTGGCCTTTTGGGCACAACACTAACAAACCAAGATCAATCTATGGTGCAACATCCAGAACCAAAAAGAGCGTTCTCCTAAAGGATTGCCTAGTAAATGAAAGTTCAAGCATAGATCTAGTCATCCAAAGGACCTCATAATAGATGTTCCTTTAAGAGGTATTATGACTAGATCCTCATTGAGAAACTTATATAATTACTATTCCTTCTTATCTCAAATAGAAGCCATTAGAGATGAAAATTGGATTTTGGCTATGCAAGAGGAACTAAACCAATTTTGTAAGAATAAGTTTTGCAAACTAGTGCTTAAGCCAAAAGATCACTCCATTATAAGGATGAAATGGGATTTTAGAAACAAACTTGATGAAAATGGTGTTGTTACTAGAAACAAGGTAATGCTTGTTGCAAAGGATTTTAATCAAGAAAAAGGTATGGATTTTGAAGAAAGCTTTGCACCCATTGGAAGATTAGAAGTTATTATAATGCTTTGTGCCTTTACTTGCTATATAGAGAATAAGCTTTTGCAAATGGATGTGAAAAGTGATTTTTTAAATCGTCTTATTAAAGATGAAGTTTATGTTTCACAACCGCTAATTTTGGAGATCTAGATTTTCCAAACCATGTTTTTAAATTAAATAATACTTTGTATGGGTTAAAGCAAGCTCCTAGGGCTTGGTATGATATGTTTGTTGGGTTTCGGGAGCCAAACAGCGCAGCGGAATTTAACCGAAACCCTCCAGGATCCAAGTGAAACGGGGTAAACCGGGTGTTCGAAAATTTCATACCTAATTTTCGGTTGAGATCTCTCACTCAACTGTAGAGTCGAATCACAAAACCTGAACAGTTGACGTGTTCAGGCTCTCTATGGTATCCACACGAGCCTCTCGGGATCACCACGCTTCCACCACGTCCCGGCAGATGCGTTTCTCTTGCGCTCGCAGTGCTAGCTTGCGTCCTCCAAGGAATTGCAAGAGAAGAGTGTGGCTGTCCTTTTGGGAGGCTAGGGCAAGGAGACCTGCGAATTTCTCACTTAAAAGTTGTATTTATAGTGAGACTCAACTTCCAGGCCTAATGGGTTTCAAAGCCCTAATCCAATTAGGATTTAATTTCGGGCTTAATAATGGCTCAACTCTTTGGGCCCATTATTAATATGAAATTAAAGTGAAACCATAACCCAAATAATTAGCCCATGCACTCTAATGATCCAAATAGCTCTATGTGTGCGACCCAATAGGCTCTTGCCACGTTGGCAATGATCATAAATCACATTTATGATCATAAGCAATGAGCGGTGTCTAGCAACACATCATTGCTACCCAAGTGACAAGATTGTCGGTGATTCGACTAAACCTTTATGATCATCACCGATATATGCCATTGTCCCTTTGTCCAAGATATCAAGACTAAGCACGAGACATGGAATGTGTCACTCTCGTATAGCCCAATCTTTGGTTTCTTGATTACCGAGTAGACCAACTTAAACTGATGACATTGATATCGTATATCAACTCATCCGAGCATGGCCATGCATTTTCTAAGTCTCACTCTATCAAGGGGCCCGAAGATATCACTCCCGTTACATAGGAGGGACAAATCCCATCTTGATCATACAAATCCCTCCGCATGATATGTGACATACCCAATGACCTCCTTCAAGTTCACTCAGTTACGAGCAACAAAGGAAAGTATCAAAGTATGTGACTCACATGTAGGGAACCTTGATGATCTTAGGTCGAAGGACTACATATACCATGATCACTATGAGAATCACTTATGACACTCATATAACGATCCATGTAGTGTTCTCATGGTGGGTCGGTTGTCCAGTACACAAGTTCTCCAACTTGTACCCATATGTAGACTACATATCTCATATTAGTCTCCACATATGCTAGTCATTATGTATTATTGCAACCCGCTCCACAATAATACTAGACCAGGGACGTTTAAGAATATCATTATTCTAGGGTTACAATTATGTTTATTACGTTACGCAGAAACAAAACAACAAACATAATTGCTGGATTAATGCCTTAATAAAATATCATGACTCAATGTGCAAAAAATACAATCATCTCATGATTGGCTTTTTGGGCACAACACTAACAATCTCCCACTTGCACTAAAAGCCAATCATCCATGTATCTAATACCGATGGACCTAGAATGGCTATCATGCTTCTGCTGCGTAAGGGGCTTTGTCAGTGGATCAGCAATGTTGCTGTCTGTCGAAGTCCTGCATATCCTTACATCACCCCTCTCGATGATCTCCCTGATGAGATGATAGCGTCGGAGTATGTGTTTGGATCGCTGGTGAGATCGAGGTTCCTTAGCCTGTGCGATTGCTCCATTGTTGTCACAATAGAGCTCTATCGGGTCAGCAATGCTTGGAACCACTCCAAGTTCAGTGATGAACTTCTTGATCCAAACTGCCTCCTTCGCAGCATCAGAGGCGGCAATGTACTCAGATTCTGTTGTAGAGTCAGCTACTGTCTCTTGCTTTGAACTCTTCCAGCTCACAGCACCACCACCAATACAAAACACATAACTAGATTGCGATCTAAAATCATCCTTATCGAATTGGAAGCTTGCATCGGTGTAACCCCTTACAACGAGCTCATCTTCACCTCCAAAGACCAAGAATGCATCCTTAGTCCTTCGTAAGTACTTAAGGATGTTCTTAACAGCTGTCCAGTGACTCTCACCGGGGTTCGATTGGTACCTACTCGTCATGCTCAAAGCATATGAGACATCGGGACGAGTACATATCATGGCATACATGATAGATCCAATTGCTGAGGCATATGGAATCTTACTCATGCGCTCTCTCTTCTCAGGTGTACTCGGACACTGAGATCTAGAAAGAGTGATACCATGTGACATGGGCAAGAATCCTTTCTTGGAATCTTGCATGCTAAACCTCTTTAGCACCTTGTCAATATATGTACTTTGACTTAGGCCAAGAAGCTTTCTAGATCTATCTCTATAGATCCTGATGCCTAACACATAGGCTGCTTCACCCAAGTCCTTCATAGAGAAACATTTCCCTAGCCAAGTCTTCACAGACTGTAGCTCAGGAATGTCATTCCCGATGAGTAGTATGTCATCTACATACAACACCAAGAAGACAATAGCGCTCCCACTAACCTTCTTGTAGACACAAGGTTCATCTTCATTTTTGATAAAACCAAACTCTTTGATTGCATCATCAAAATGAAGATTCCAACTTCGAGAAGCTTGCTTCAGTCCATAAATGGACCTTTGCAACTTGCACACTTTATTGGCATTCTCAGGAGTGACAAAACCCTCAGGTTGTGTCATGTACACATCCTCAAGTAGCTTTCCATTTAGGAATGCAGTTTTGACATCCATTTGCCATATCTCATAATCATAGTGTGCAGCAATAGCAAACAAAATTTGGATGGATTTAAGCATAGCAACTGGTGAAAAAGTTTCATCATAGTCAATACCATGAATTTGCTTGAAACCTTTTGCAACCAATCGTCCCTTAAAGGTAATCACATTACCATCCATGTCAGTTTTCTTCTTGAAAACCCATTTGCACCCTATGGGTTTTACCCCTTCAGGTGGGTCAACCAAAGTCCATACTTGGTTTTCATACATGGATTCCATCTCGGATTTCATGGCCACTAGCCACTTCTCAGAGTCAGGCCCCGACATAGCTTGTTGGTAGGTTGTGGGCTCATCCTGATCCATGAGCATCACATCACTGGTGTGAGTCACAAGAAATCCATATCTCTCGGGCTCACGCCGAATCCTACCAGACCTACGTGGGCTCTGTGCTACAGGAACAGACTCTTGAACCACAACATCTTGTGGTGTCTGTTCAGGTTCCATTTCAGGTTCGATGTCTCCTTGTTGTTCTTGAATTTCTTCAAGTTCTACTTTCCTCCCACTAGTTCCTTTAGAGATAAACTCTTTCTCTAAAAAGACACCAGTTCGAGCAACAAACACTTTTTGCTCAGAAGGATTGTAGAAATAGTAACCCTTTGTTTCTTTGGGATACCCAACAAAAAGGCATTTTTTTAGATTTGGGCCCTAGTTTGTTAGAGGATTGACGTTTCACATAAGCGTCACAGCCCCAAATCTTCATAAAAGACAAATTGGGACGCCTCCCACTCCATATCTCATATGGTGTCTTTTGAACCGATTTAGATGGAACTCGGTTTAGTGTAAAAGCGGCTGTCTCTAGAGCATGTCCCCAAAAGGAGTTTGGAAGGTCAGCTTGACTCATCATAGAGCGAACCATGTCTAACAGAGTTCGATTTCTCCTTTCAGATACACCATTCCATTGAGGTGTACCTGGTGGAGTGAGTTGTGATACTATACCACACTCCTTCAGATAGTCAAGGAATTCTCGATCCAAGTACTCTCCACCTCGATCTGATCGAAGCACTTTGATACTCTTCCCGAGTTGATTCTCTACTTCATTCTTGAATTCTTTGAACTTTTCAAAGGATTCTGACTTGTGTCTCATAAGATACACATAGCCATATCTGCTGAAGTCATCAGTGAAAGTAATGAAGTATTGGAAACCTCCTCTAGCTTGTGTAGACATAGGGCCACATACATCACTATGTATGAGTCCTAGTAAGTCATTAGCCCTTTCACTTTGCCCTGTGAATGGGGCTTTGGTCATCTTGCCCAACAAACATGACTCACATGTCTCATATGATTCAAAATCAAATGAGTCCAAGAGTCCATCCTTATGGAGCTTGGATATGCGGGTCTCATTTATATGGCCCAAGCGACAGTGCCAGAGATAGGTCGGGTTTGAATCATTTAATCTGACCTTCTTGGTATTCACATTATAGATTGGATCTTCGAGGTCTAGAACATACAACCCATTGCTAAGTTGAGCACTACCATAAAAGATTTCATTCAAATAAATAGAACAACATTTGTCCTTTATTATAAATGAAAAACCTTTCTTGTCCAAACAAGAAACAGAAATCAAATTTCTACTAATAGTAGGCACAAAGTAGCAGTTGTCTAATTCTAAAACTAATCCACTAGGTAAAGTGAGAACATAAGTCCCTACGGCTAAGGCAGCAACCCTTGCTCCATTTCCAACACGTAGGTCCACTTCACCTCGGGCCAATCTTCTACTTCTACTTAGATCCTGCACATTTGCACAAATGTGAGATCCACATCCAGTATCCAATACCCAAGATGAGGAAGTAGAAAAGTTAGCCTCTATAACAAAAATACCTGAAGTGGAAGTCTTACTTCCCTTTTCCTTAGCAAGTTCTTCAAGATAGAGCTTGCAATTGCGCTTCCAGTGTCCAGGTTGCTTACAATGGAAGCACTCCCCTTCCTTTGCCACACCACCCTTTCGTTTCAGTGCAGCTGAAGAAGAACTAGCATTGGACTTTCCATTAACTTTTATCCTTCTTCTTGTTGGCTTTTCCCTTTCCCTTGCCCTTTTGAACCATAAAAATGGGCTTAGCCTTCTTAAGGTTTTGCTCAGCAGTTCTCAACATGTTGAGTAATTCAGGAAGGGACTTGTCAAGGTCGTTCATGTTATAGTTCATGACGAACTGACTGTAGCTTTCAGGCAACGATTGCAAGACTACATCGATAGCCAACTCTTTTTGAGGAGCAAATCCCAAATTCTCAAGATTCTCAATATACCCAATCATCTTGAGCACATGAGGACCCACGGGACTTCCCTCAGACATATTGCACTGAAACAATGCCTTAGAGGTCTCAAACCTCTCATGCCTAGCTTGCTCTTGGAAAAGCATTTTGAGATGTTCGATCATATCGAACGCCCCCATGTTCTCATGTTGCTTCTGAAGCTCAGATTCCATGGTAATAAGCATGAGGCATGCAACATCCAAAGCATCATCAGAATGCCTCTTGTGAGCATCCCTTTCAGCTCTTGGAGCAGTGGCAGCAGGCTCATTCGGAATGGGCTGCTCTAGGACATAAGCCTTTCTCTCTTGTTTGAGGACTATCCTCAAGTTTCGGTACCATTTGAGAAAGTTGGTCCCATTCAGTTTTTCCTTCTCAAGGATCGATCGCAACGAAAGTGTCGATGTGTTTTGTGCCATGGTTATCTACAACAGTAAATATGCAGTGTAAGAGTCATGTATTTTAATTCATTTAATAAGGACTTTTATTAAACGATACTCCCACTATTTTCCTCAAAATAATAACCCTCGATATTATTTCGGAACACCTCGGCGCTAAGGTATTCTAGTGGGCCAAGATCCATATTTGACCACAACCTGAGTCAGCTTTGGCTTTTCTCTCAAGTTACAGCTATTTAGGTAGGCAACTCCTTGCCAATTGCATCTTATGCAACTCTTGGATAGTTGGGTGAACAACACTTGTCCAAGCTCATCTCATGAGCTTAAGCCCAACTCTATGCCTCTAAGTCCCTAATCCTATTAGGATGACTTAGTTAAGTCGAACCCAAAGTTAGCAGTTTGGATATCACTATTATCCCATCGCGCCTTACCAAGATGAACATAGGTGCTTTGCTTTGGCAAACCCACCTAATGTTGATCAAAGTCTTGACGAGTGCCAACATTTGGAAGGCATCACATTTAATGACTTAATATTTGTTTGAGGGATTTTTTCTTTTGATCTCACCAATTTGTTATCTCCGGTTGTTTTATACATGCATCACATACAAATATAAAACATGCATCTCATGCTTACAAGAAAGTAAATGTGACATGGTTATAGCCCAAACTATGCGATATTCTCAAGCCAATGAGAATATCATAAAAGCCTAAGAAAAGAAAAGAGTCTTCACAAGCTCCTTCTCTTCCTTTCTTGGTTGCCCTTTTGTTGTCACCTCCTTGGACATACCACCTTGGATGATCCTTGGACATACCACCTTGGATGATCCCATAATGCACCATTACATCAATAATAGAAACCTCGAGTTACATTCGAGGGGAGTAAGGTGAGAAGAGAATGTACAATGAGAGTGATAAGAAAAGGCACGACTCGCAGGCCGTATTTACAAGTACAACCAATCAAGGGCTATAACCATGCACCATGCTTCAAACACCAATCAGCATATCATGTCAAATCTCATTCAACAAAGATGCATGCCAATTTTCGCGTGTTGATTAACCAGTTTTTATTTATGTGGCGCTTCGCATACGGCGGTCCCGCTGGCCGGTCAGTGGGCGGTGGTTCCGCTGACCGGTCAGCGGACGGGGTCAAGGGGAGCCGCCCTTGCGGGGGGCGTGGGGGGCAGCGCCCCCCGGCGCAAAAAATTGTCTTACAATTGCTTAGCCCGAAATCTTCTATTTCGAGAAAGTAGGCACCCGAGACTCCTCTATTCGAGCCACCAAAAATACCTTACTTTCGGTGCCCGAACAGGCCGAATCCGAACAAAGCTAGGGTTTTTGCAACTATTGCAAGAATCCTAATCCATATAGGTATCTCATACCATTCAATTTCGGGTTAATCTCATTAACCAATTTGTGTCGTTTCTTCATATATCTCATATGTTCATTACGAATTCCGGTTTCATGCATCATGAATCAATCTAATTAATCATGGCCGAAAAGCAACCGAACACATAGCATCATGCGATTCAACACTCAATCCCGATTTAGGGTTTCACCAGTAGCTCTGATACCACTGTTGGGTTTCGGGAGCCAAACAGCGCAGCGGAATTTAACCGAAACCCTCCAGGATCCAAGTGAAACGGGGTAAACCGGGTGTTCGAAAATTTTCATACCTAATTTTCGGTTGAGATCTCTCACTCAACTGTAGAGTCGAATCACAAAACCTGAACAGTTGACGTGTTCAAGCTCTCTATGGTATCCACACGAGCCTCTCGGGATCACCACGCTTCCACCACGTCCCGGCAGATGCGTTTCTCTTGCGCTCGCAGTGCTAGCTTGCGTCCTCCAAGGAATTGCAAGAGAAGAGTGTGGCTGTCCTTTTTGGAGGCTAGGGCAAGGAGACCTGCGAATTTCTCACTTAAAAGTTGTATTTATAGTGAAACTCAACTTCCAGGCCTAATGGGTTTCAAAGCCCTAATCCAATTAGGATTTAATTTCGGGCTTAATAATGGCTCAACTCTTGGGCCCATTATTAATACGAAATTAAAGTGAAACCATAACCCAAATAATTAGCCCATGCACTCTAATGATCCAAATAGCTCTATGTGTGCGACCCAATAGGCTCTTGCCATGTTGGCAATGATCATAAATCACATTTATGATCATAAGCAATGAGCGGTGTCTAGCAACACATCATTGCTACCCAAGTGACAAGATTGTCGGTGAATCGACTAAACCTTTATGATCATCACCGATATATGCCATTGTCCCTTTGTCCAAGATATCAAGACTAAGCACGAGACATGGAATGTGTCACTCTCGTATAGCCCAATCTTTGGTTTCTTGATTACCGAGTAGACCAACTTAAACTGATGACATTGATATCGTATATCAACTCATCCAAGCATGGCCATGCATTTTCTAAGTCTCACTCTATCAAGGGGCCCGAAGATATCACTCCCGTTACATAGGAGGGACAAATCCCATCTTGATCATACAAATCCCTCCGCATGATATGTGACATACCCAATGACCTCCTTCAAGTTCACTCAGTTACGAGCAACAAAGGAAAGTATCAAAGTATGTGACTCACATGTAGGGAACCTTGATGATCTTAGGTCGAAGGACTACATATACCATGATCACTATGAGAATCACTTATGACACTCATATAACGATCCATGAAGTGTTCTCATGGTGGGTCGGTCCTGTACACAAGTTCTCCAACTTGTACCCATATGTAGACTAGATATCTCATATTAGTCTCCACATATGCTAGTCATTATGTATTATTGCAACCCGCTCCACAATAATACTAGACTAGGGACGTTTAAGAATATCATTATTCTAGGGTTACAATTATGCTTATTACGTTACGCAGAAACAAAACAACAAACATAATTGCTGGATTAATGCCTCAATAAAATATCATGACTCAATGTGCAAAAATACAATCATCTCATGATTGGCTCTTTGGGCACAATACTAACAATGTTGAGAAAATTTTTGATTAATTAAGGGTTTATTAGAGCTAAGGCTGATATTAGTTTTTTTATTAAGCATTTTAAGGATAATATGTAGATTATGCAAATTTTTGTGGATGATATTATATTTGGTGCTACTAATGAATCTTGATGTGAAGAGTTTTTTAAGTTAATGTGAGGTGAATTTAAGATAAGCATGATGGGTGAGCTTACCTTCTTCCTTGGACTTCAAATCAAGCAATCTAAGGAAGACATCTTCATCAACCAAGCTAAGTACACAAAAGAGCTACTCAAATGGTTTGGATACTCAAATGTTAAACCTAGTGTCATTCCAATGAGTGCTATGACTAAGCCTGATAAGGATGAAAGGTACACTTATTGACCAAAAACTTTATAGAGGCATGATAAGTTCTTTGCTTTATTTGACCGCTAGTGGACTGGATATATTGTTTAGTGTTTGCTTGTGTGCTCATTTTCAATGATGCCTTAAGGAATCACATTTGAAAATGATAAAAAATTTTTTTAGATATTTGGTGGATACAACCAATTTAAGATTCACGTACTTTAATGACACTAGTTTTAATTTTTTGGGATATTCCTGTGTGGATTATGATGGAAGCAAAGTGAATAGAAAGTCAACTAATGGTTCTTGTTAATTTATTGGTTGTTGTCTTATATCTTGGTTTTCAAAAAAACAAAATTTAGTTCATTTATCCACCATGAAGGCTAAGTATATAGCGGCTAGGAGTTGTGTAGCTTAAATTTTGTTGATGAAACAACACTTGAAAGATTATGGTTTTAATTTAAAAAAGACACCCACTAAATGTGACAACGCTAGTGCCATAAGTCTAGCTCAAAATCTGATTTTCTATTCTAAAGCAAAGCAAATAGAAGTTACATATCATTTTATTAGAGATCATATGCATGACCATGATATTGTGCTCGAATTTATTGACATTCAACATCAATTGCCTGATAATTTTATCAAACCCTTGTGTGAAGAAATATTTATTTTTATTAGAAGCGTACTAGGAATGAGCAACCCAAGGTAATTAGATTTTTTTCATGAAAGAATGGAATTATTTTATTATAAAAATCCAATTTCATAATTGTATAATTCAAATATTCACATATTGAAGTGTGCCACTCTGCCTTTTAATTCTTATTTATGTTTGTTTTAGGTTTCAAAGTTGTTTTTCCTATGTTTTAAAGTTCTCAGTCTGTTTAAAATCAACCGGGTAAAATCCTTTAATCGATTACTTTGAAAAATTTGCTCTCGGGAACATGGTTCTAGTGTTTCTATCAAAGTTTTTCAACCTGCTAATTTTAATCAACCTAGTGATTTTGTTCCACTAGTACCCAAAGCTTTAAAACTCACTTTGTTTTATATTTTTAAAAAAATGAGAAAGCACTTTCGTTTTAAAGCAAATTATCCAAAACCAAAGCAAAAGTGTCAGACTTTCCCCTTGCCTTTTCTGCCCATCTCATCTTCTTCAATTTTGCCCCTGTAAATTTAACCTAGTAGCCAATCCCTCTGCCATTCTGCTACCTCTCTCTTCCATTACCGGTGCCGCTTCTGACCAATGTGCATCTCTCTGACGAGTTTTCTACCAACCTAACACTATACCCCCCAAAAAAATCTAACTAGCTACAGGCAGCCCTAACTTGGACTCATCTCTGTTCTTAGCAAAATTGCCAATGTCTACATAAACATGTAGTAGAGAAGTGTCCAAATAAGGCCGAGACTTATCCTACAAGACACGCCCAAAATCTAAGTAGTTGAAACCCAGTGAATAGAAGCCAAAATGTCCAGCGCTCCACCTTTCTCCTCCAAGGTCTCCATTGGTCACTGAGGAAGTTGGGGTAATGTGTTCCCCTCCCCCTTCTTCAATTCCTATGCTGTTTATTTGCAATAGGAAGTTTTGTCAGAATCAGGGTTATGACAGTTAGGCCTTTAACAAAGAACCAGTTTATTGATTTTGTTCACTTGGTTGAATATTACAAGTTGGGCACCTTTTTTAGTCATAAAGTTCAAAGGGTCAAAGGCATTGGTTCTTGAATTCTATAGCAATTTGAAAGTTGTTGAAAAAACTCGTGATTTATTGGCATTTAGAAGTTTGGTTAGTGGAGTTAAGGTAAAGGCAGATTGTCAGGGCCCAATTCACCCTTACCCTAAACCTCTTAGGAGGTTTAAATCAACTGATTGTTTTTCAATCAACTGGTTTTTTTTATATGGTGAATTAGGTCTTGACAACCAAGATACTTAACCATAAATTTTAGTTCTTACTTAATTGAGACCTACGTGAAGGTTATTAATTAACCCATCCTAAGAAATCTTAATAGATTTCTGGCTTAAGAAGTTAAGTGCAAGTTTAACACATTAGATTATAAGTTTTATGTGTTACCTTAATGAGTGCACTTGGCTTAGCTTACCTTACCTTGTTACCTATTAGGCGCATAGGTGGGTTTGTGTATGTACTTATATGTGTGTACTTTAGTGTACCTGGGGAGGCTTACTTGTAACCTAACATACATACACACCATCATGCATACATACATTCATACAACCATGCATACTAAGGTATTCTAGCATACGTCTTGCATGCATTTCTAACCCATTACACCTGATGCCTTGGGAGGCTTACCAATATACATACAAGGCACTTGCCACATACCATCTTAGGCAGCTATATGTACATATATTTATAGAACAAAATTGAGCTTCCTAGATGTTACATGGCCAAAATTTACACACACTATAGTTAAGCCATTACAAAAACATGCATGCACACATATTCACTTAGATAGTTTCAACCCCCACAATTACTTTAACCTCCACTTTCACTTGGAATTTTGGCCAAAGTTGCCTTATTGTTCTTCTAGTTTTTCTCATACTAAGATGGATCCGAAAGCAACAATACCCACTGCAGCCATTAGGGCCTACAAGTTAACACACAACCATTAGTTCGAAGTCATGAACTTTCCAAACTTTCTTTTAAAATCCACTAAACTACCTTACCTCCTTATACATAAACCTGTCCAAGAGGTTCCTTAGCTTGGGCAGAAAAGGGCATAAGTACACAAGTACTTAGTAAAGGTTCACTACGGCACCTAGTGCTTATATAATGTTCTAAACTTTGTTATTTATATAAACCTCAAATTTCTCCTTTTAACTTGCAACAAAAGGAAAAAAAAAACAAAAAATATACAATGCATAACATAATACAAGATACTTATATACATAATTCAAATGTTAGCACATGCAAACAATCAAAGAATCATCCAAATATACACACCACACACACGGTTTCACTTGACATAGCAAGCATGTCTTTTCTTCCAATTTAGCAAGTGATCACTTTAATTAGATTCAATTTAACATAGAGCCCTAGGTGATTGAACTAGCTCAGCCACACTTGAACAAATACCCTAATGCTTGCCAAAAGTAAACTAGCTAGCTCACCATAATGCTTAATGCACACATAGCCCATTAACAAAGCCTCTAGGCTTCTTTGGCCATAGCCATCCCCTAACGCAGCTTTTTCCCCTTAAAAATCTAGGAGAAGAAGCATCGTATGAACCCTTACCTAGCTAAAAAATGGTAGCAAAGAAGCTTGAATACACCAACCACGACACGGACCACCATGGACACCACCAGGCTTTGGTTTTGCTCTTTTTGATTCTCCTTGCTTGAAGCTTTCTTTTTTGTCATTTTGTAGGAAGTTTAGCTTAAGTTCTTGGTGGATGGAAGCTGTATTGAATGAGTTAGAAGCTTCCTTGAAAGGAATTAAGTCGAAGCGGTGATCATTTCGGCCGAATGGCTTTAGTGGCCAAGGATATTGACTAGTCCTTGCTCTAACCTTCCATTAAGCCTTCATATCATTTTGGTTATTTATTCAACCTATTTAAATCTTTTAGTGGCATGTTTTGAGCACCCATTTTACTCATTAGTTCGGCCAATTAAGCCCTTAAACTTTCACTTAAACATAGATACACTTTAAGTGCACCCTAGAGCTTCTTAGTGCATTCTAGAATGCTTCTTATGGCTTTCATGTGTTTTTCACCTTTTCTTGGCCTGCATTGTAACCCTCATTCTCATTTCAATCCTATTCATCAATCCCCCACAATCTCTCACAATACATTTGGCTTTAAAGCCTTCACATGCCTATGGTTACACACAAAGGTGTACCTAAAAGCCTCTTAGTGCTCTTTCTTGGAGCACCTTAGTTTCCTTCTTTTTTTTTGCCTTGTATTGTAATCCTCATTCATGTTTTATCATTTAGAATCCATCCCACCTTGTTTCCCTTGAGGCACTTGGTGTTAAAGCCTTTATGGTTACATAATTGCTCACAGAAGTGTGCTCAGGAGCCTCTATGCCCCTCCCTAGTGCTCCCTTAGTTCTCTTGGGCTCTTTGCCATTTTTTCTTCACCTTATGAGACTTCACTTTAAAGCCTATCTTGGCACATAGTTTTTAGCCAATTTTGGCTCACAAGTGTAGCACTTTCCTTCATGTCTCAGTTAAGTGCACCCAGGTGCACTCAGAATGTCCTTAGGACATCTTATGAGTACTTGACCTTCTATGGCTCTTTTCTTTATGTCCATGACTTGCATCACTTATTTACACCATTCATGTACATCATATGCACATAAAAATCATAGCCTGTGGCCTATGCAAGTCACAGGCAAGACACAGATGGTTAATCAATTTGTGATATAATGGGGGTTCAACATGTGAAGGAAAAATGGTCAAAGTTACTATTAAGTGTATTCTTAATCACATCTTTCAAGATTTAGAGCCACATTTCCAAACTTGGCCCTAACAATTCTCTTCCATTTTGTTATAATTAAATGACCGAATCCTTCATTGGATAGTAGCTTTTATTCTTATTCTGACGGGAGAGTCCTAATAGTGTTACTCATAAGGATGCCCTTTTTATGTACAAGTTGGCAGATTGGCATTGAATTAATTTTGCTACAAGGATTTTAAAGCAAATGAAGAAATCTGGAAAGAACAAATCCACACTTCCCTACTTTCCATTAGTCACAAAAATTCTTAAAAAAAATGTTGTGACTAGTGATGTTGGTGATTAGTTGAATGAGGAAGTGTCTTCTCTTCTTAGTCATAAGAACTTGGTTTAAAGTGGCTTGGAATGGAATGATGCGTAAGGCTGGTGCAGAAAAAGCTGCTGTTTACAAAGCTTATCTTCAAAAGACTTTTGAAAGTCATAAAAAATGAGGGAACCAAGAAGAAATATCCACTGCTGCTCATAAGGAGATTGAGGATAATGAAGCATATGATCATACGCCTTCCTCTAATGTACCTTCTTCTAATGTCATCAAGTAGTTAACCATTAAGCTGCAAAATGCCAATGTAAAGCTCAACAAGACAAATTAAGAACTTCCACGGTCTTATGAGAAAATAGAGAATTTGGAGAAAACTTGTGCCCTACTTCATTATGAGCTTGTTGTTATCTCTTCTCTCCTTAAAGAGGTGGTCTCTGGTCTAGCTCAGGGACAAAAATCCAACCTTGCTTATAAGGAACCTTTAGGTCCACCTTCAGTAGAAAACACAATTGCTGCCTCTATTTCTGGTTCCACCAATCCATGCCTTCCGTCATTCCCTAGACCCTCCCTTTCAGCCCCTATGGTTTAAGGAAAATAGAGTATCTTGATGCGGCACATACATCATGTTTTTAAGTTCCATTAAGCTTTTGAAGTTGGGCCGCACATTCTTGTTCCTCCCATTTTTTTGTTAATCATTAGGATGTATGTTCTTTATGTTTATGGATTGTGGATTTGTTCCTTAACTTTTTTATGACCATGGTTTCATGGTATTGCTACTTATGTTATGCCTAGTGTTATTACAACTTTGGTACTTCATTATTGCTCTTTTTAATTATGACAAAAAGGGGGGAGAATATGGATACCCCTTGTTGCATATGGTTATTTATTCTTCAATCGATGCTTAGTGTTTTGGTTAATGGTTGCTTATTTCTATTATTGAGTCTTGAGATACACAAGAAGTAAGCTGGAGTGTTGTTAATTTATGTTGGAGAAAGGGGGAGCATGATTATTTAGTTGAGTTATTACTTATGGAAGTGATTGGATTCATATAGTGCTTGGATATTTATGGATATTTTGTTGTTTTGAATATAGAGGTTTGCTTATTGTTTAGGGGAGATTAAGCCAAAATTTTTCAAAATTTTATACTTAGTCTTTTCTATTATTTTTTCTTAAAGACAAGGTTTTTTCATCATAAAAAAGATGGAGGTTTTTGGATTTGTTCCTTTTAATAAGTGTTTAATTTGGATGATTACAAAACATGTTTAATTTGTCTTCTTGAATGTTTTACTCCTTGCGCCAAATTTTTTTGAGCTTTCTCTAATAAAAGAAAAATGTATTTTGACCAAGTATTTCACTCAAAATTGATTTCCCAAGTCTTTTATATCAAAGACTTGTGGTAAGTTAATTTGGTGTTAAAATGTGTTCGTAAGATGTGAAAATTGGCAAGTTAGTGTGATAAGATGAAGGGAATAAAAATTAACGACTTGAAAAGGTCTAACAAATTGTTTTGTGAGTTTATTTTTGTACCCAACATTTTAGCTTCAAAAAGTTACAAAGCAACAGGTTGGAATGAACCATTTGAATGAATTCTAGAGGCAGTACCATTTATAGCTCCTACAAGTCAGAAACAATGGGTTGAACTGAAGCAACTAGTTGGAAACCTCCAGAAATATGTTCGGCGCGAGAACATGTCCCAAAAATCATTAAAGAATTAAAATCTAAAGCATTATAGCTCAACTTGCCATGTGGATTTTGTACCTAACCAGACATAAATGATGCCACCTAGCCATTGGAGCTCAGATGAGATTTTTGGTCTGAGACACATTTTTCAACAAGTTGGAAATTTCCAATCAGGTAAAATTAATAAACAGAGGCTAAAAATTGTCATATTTGATGGTAACAGTCATTAGAATTCTAAGAATATCTCCAGTCCTTCTCTGTAGGATTTCAACATCTTTTTTGCACCCAAATGAGTATAAAAAACTTTTAGAAATAGTTTGAGAAGAACTCTTGACAAAAAGAAAATAGATTTCATCTTCAAAGAGCTTAAGTTTGAGAATTGCCAGGAAATTGAGCTTTCACTTGCTTATTTGGCTTTAAGTGCTTTTATTGTTCTTACCACTTTGTAACCATTAATTTATAGAGTTTCATTTGAGTGTTTGAGTTATTTTCTTGTAAAGGAAAAAAAGTTAGAAAGGTTCCTAGTTAGCCCATAGCAAAACTAGTATGTGTTTGTGGTAGAGAGAACTATCAAAGAATTGTGTGTTCTTGTGTTCAATTGTGATTCATAGTGGATAAGAAAACTTTCAAGTGGTGAACTTAAGGAGAAGAGTAGACTCTTAAGAGGAAAGACTGAACCTCTATAAAAATTCATGTGTGCAAGCTTCTCTCCTTCTACTTATTTTGATCATTACTTAGTGACTTGTGCTTTTACCTTGGTTATGCTTTGATTTAAAAAATTCTTCAAAGCTAGCTTTTAAAGCAAAATTTATGATTATTGTGCTAGTCATTTTTTTGTTAGAATAGGTATATTTATTGCTTTTTGAATTGCATTTTGGTTTAAGGGTTTAAGAACACATTTAGGTGATTTTTGGAACTCAACCAATTCACCCCTTCTTGGTTGCACTTGGGACAACATAATTGATCGGCCAATCCAATAGTATGTTGCCCAAGGTGTTCGATAGCTTCGATTCCAAATCTGGTGAGTTCACATCAAATCCTAATCCAACTTGATGTAGCCTTTCAGCTCCTATACTGGTGGTCCTCAGTTATACTCCTGTTGCGGTGCTGCCAAAAGTCACGATTTCCCTTACTCCTCAGCCACGCCTTATTGTGCTCGGTGTCGGGCGACCATGATTTTTGCTTGTAGGCAGTGGCAAAGAAGGAAAATTTTTGTAGTTTTTAAGGTGAAGGGAAAATTTTTAGGAGTTAAAGCTAGTTTTTTACTTTTCTTTTCTATTCAACTTTAATGACTTTGGGGACTTTCTATGCAACAAATCGAGGTTAGGGTAAAAATGGTACAATAATAAAAGGTAAAGGGCCACAGAGGCAATTTAGCCCGATCTTATTAAATTGCATCTTTGGCCTTTAAACCATATGTGCGCTTATAAATTGATCTATTAACATGAGATGTACTAAATAGGCCCTTAAACTACGGAAACATGGCAAAGTTTTTTATTTCCGTCATTGTCAATGAAAATCCTACCCTTTGGTTATAACTAGCAAACATTTTATTTTGGGTAAAAAATCAAGCATTGGAACAATTTTCTCTTGTTGGAATCCGAAGAAAAAGGCTTGGTTGTAAATTATCAAAAGAAAAAATCACGATTTGATATTAAAAATAAAAAAAGTTTAATAGAAGGCTCCAGAAAAATCAGAATTAATATGATAGTTGAGGTGGTTATCTCATGAACATGAAGGGGCATACTAAACACGTGGAAGTTGCCACGTGGCCGAAAGTACACCTGGTAGGCTCTCAGACAAGTACATATTAAGACCTGTCTCAGGTTCATCTCTGTTCCATCCGAATTCGAGAGACATGGTGTCGAGGCAAGAAGAGAATGAGCGTCCCGCTGCGGCAGCGGCGCCGCAATACTGATTCGATGCTGGGAAGCGGTAAAGAAAAAGGGGAAACGACGGATGATATGGATTACACCACGGAGAAGGCAAAAGGAGTAACCGATGGCGGATGGAGAGATCTGGAGGAAAAAACAGAACCCGCCGTTCAGACGATGGAGGGGGGGCAAAGGAGAATATCATGAGCACGATGGGGAGCGTTACGGAGGCGATAAAGAGTAATTAGCTGACGCTGCCGTCGGATGTGGTGGATGAGACGCGCGCGGCGAGTGAGGATGGTGGCGCAGGGAGGAGCGGAGGCGACAGCAAGGTGGGTGTGACGGACGGTGAACAGCGTGTCGTCGGAGGTTTAAAATCTCACTTCCACAAACGCTCAAATGCATTCGAGTGAAAATATCATCCGCCTCGCAAAACTTATCTATTTACTATTAATTTATTATTTTTTTAAACTTATTTACAACAATTAACTCATGATTTTCTTTTAGCTAAAAAAAAAAGTAAAAGGACCATATTTTACGAAACGAAAGGAATATAAAGAAGGTCTTTTTATCTTTGTTTATGGAATAAAAGTATATAACTTCTATGACTTGCGTAGAGGCTCTTATTATAAGGTTGTGATTGAACTAATGAAAAGGCTATGGCCTGAGGACTTTCTATGTCATTGTCTCTAGAAGAACCAAAATGGATCAGATACTGCCAAGGTTTTTAAATCGGCATCCCACTTGTAATCAATTTTTATTTTCTGTAAATTACAATCATAAGATCAGATTAGATGATAGTGGTCGTAGAATCTAATTGAATCGTTTTCTTTAGTTTAGATAAGAAAGTCAGGATCTTAACAACCTTGAACTCTAGCTTCTTTCCTCATTCAATAGCAAGTCAGGAGCCAGTTGGCGAAGTAACATCTGTTATGAACTCCAATCGGAAGTAAGAATAGCTTGCTTTGTTGGGTTCATCTATTATATATATTATAAAGTAGAAGCCTAGAGTGATTTAGTAATTATAATTGATAGACTATTTAAGTGACACCCCAAACTTTTATAGAAAGCGTCAATTTTTTCCTTTAATTTATTGACTTTACAAATTTACATTTTAAGCTCAAAACCCTAAATTAAGTAAAGCAGTTGGCGAACTCCAATAAGATGAAGAAGCATCGACATGAAGAACAGCAAAAACATGCAAAAAAATATAAAAGATGATACTCTTTCTATCCCATATTCTTTGCACGATTTTTTTTTTGTGTCCCAAATTCTTTACACCAATTTCTGTTTTAGTAAGTTTTACTGAGTCAGTTTACCATTATACCCCTCATCACTCTTACTTTTGAAAACCATTCTCTTCATTTTTGATTAGTTTAGTTGCTCGATTTTTTCCAGGTCATCAAGCACCCATTCAAATTCTACATCAATCAACCAAAAATCTAGCAAATTTCTCATTGGAGATAATGATCTTGTTTTTCTCCTAAAAAATTCTATTCTCATCATGGGTTCGTTTGGGATTCTTTCTGTTTAGCATGGGTTTGTCTAGGTTTGCGATGAGGTTGAGATCGTAGCACGATCGAAGCAATTTAGGCCAAGAATTGTGCTCAGTGACAATCGATTCGATGGAGATGAAGGTGTTCTCAATTGTTCGCCATGGGTTCTCAACCAATTCACCGTGGGTTCTCAAGCGTTCGCGTCATGGGTTCTCGATCATTCACGCCTTGGGTTCTAGATAGTTGTCCTCTGCACCTCCAATTACTCCGACTGAGTGATGAATCACTGTGGGTTCTCGCACCATTGGTTGGACAAAGACTAGATCTGGAAAGACGTTTGATTCATGATGCCCTTGACGGTGTTCTCAAGCAAGTACAAATCAAGGCAAGGATGGAGACGGAGACGAAGGTGGCATAAGGTGGGGACAAAGGCCAAGGTTGGGAGGTTGATTGATGGATTTAGGGGACGAAGGCTGAGACGTAACAATGGCCAAGGTTGGGAGGTTGATTGATGGATGTAGGGGACGAAGGCTGAGACGTAAAAAAATAGAGAGATTGACCAAACAGATTCAGCGGTAAAACAGGGAACAATTGCAAGAAATAGGAGCTCCTAAAATTTTGTGCCAAATTGAAGTGGAGCAAACAAATCGAGATGAAGGGAGTATTTTTTTGTGACAAAAAGGTTAGAACTTTCACTAAATATAGCTAAGTTTTGCATTGGCAGAGTTCACTCCACAATATTATATATATATATATATATATATATATATATATATAGTTGTTTTCTACTTATAAAATCTATTATTGTGTTTAAATAGGTTAAAAATTATTATTAAAAAATTACTTAATATTTCTGGCACAATAATAATAAAGATGATTGCATGAGATGATATACGAGTGTAGTTCTTTTCTTTTGCATTGTTTATATTTATGTATATAAATATTTCATCAAAAGTTTAGACTTTAAATTTCTGAATAAGAATTAAAATTAAATTTTATTAATTTTCATGTAAAAATAAAGAAAAAAATTAAAATTGAATTTATTTTATGTTAATTGAATTCCCATTTACAAAACAAGTTTTTTACTTTAGTATTTTTCACAAAAGATTCTGTCTATAGGATAGATGTAAAACTAGTTTGAAATATGACACATGCACACATAATCGCACTCAATCTTTTGCCCAAGATCTCCCTAAATTATTTCTATTCTAAACGAGAGAAGAAAAAGAAAAAGAAAACAAAAATAAGTTTTAATGGGTTTGGGCATATTTTGGACCGGATTAGGCAACATGGTTTTTGTCGGCCTATAATGGCTTAGGCTTACTGGTACGATTGTAAAAACCTCCACCTGTTTTTAAAGGGCTCGTGTAGTTGTATCTTATATTCGTGTAATTCAGTGGCTTTTGAGTATCACAAAAATAAAAATAAAATAAAATAAAAATAAAATCAATTAATAAATCAAGATACTATCCATAATCAAGCAGTTAGGCTGGTACACTACAACAAAAAGGTTTATAGGTGACATACATTTACCGACGTTTTCAAAACAATGTCGGAAAAAACATATTATTACTGATATGTTTTAAAAAATGTAAGTAAACAACTATTTAAACCCGACGAATTTAAAAAAATGCAGCTAAAATGACCTCTTATACTTGGCATGTTTAAAAAATTGCAACAAAATATCTATCCAAGTCCAACAAAATCCTATAAATGCAGTTAAAAGTCCACCTAAGCCCAACTAGTTTCTAAAATGCAACTAAATGGTTCGGCCCATTAACAAAGCCCTACCTGGTCCAAAAATTAAGAAAAAGGGTTTAGGGGGAGAAGGAGACGCGTGCTGCGTTCGGCGTGCAGCTTTCTTCGCCATTACTGCCAGTCGGTGGCTTCTCAGCGGAAACCTTCATCCGCCGGTGCTTCATTAGCTCCTTCCACCACCGCTTCGTCTGCTCGTCCCGCTACCGCTGCCTTTCACAAGAATTCCACATTCCTCGCCCTAAAGCTGGATCAAGACCAAGGGTAACCCAGCCTCTTCGATTTCTTTTCCTTTTGTTTGTTTTCTCCTTCCGATTGTTGGTTGGATCACTTTAGGAAGCGCAAAACCAATGGTTTGATCTCTTCGAGTTTCAATTCTAAATTTTCCAGGCGAACGACACAACCATCGGTTGTTGCGAGGGTAAGGGTGCCAATTCCAAAGCCTCCAGGCTTGCTTCCTGGCGGTCAACCGACATTTTTGCTTTGCACAATTCCAAATTAAAGGCAAGCCAACCATTCATGTCCTACTTTTTTTTTGTTCGAGTTTCGTTGTTTGTACGTTTTGTTTGATTGTTTGATTTTCTTTGATGTTGGTTTTCTTACCCTTTCTGTATTTCCGGTGAACCCAGTGAAATTCTTTTAAGATTTTAGTGTTGCTTCTGCTAGGAGAGATATTAGCTTCGGTTTTCTTGAAGAATTTGATGGCCCATTTGATTGGATATAGGTTGCTTCTTTGTTTTAGAGATTAAGTTGTTGAATTTTCTTCGTTGAAGCCTTACTGTTCTGGTTGCTTATGGTGGAAGGAGTTTAAACTTTTGAGAACTAGTATCTATTGTAATGAGATTCTTTCTGGAATAGTCACTACATGTGCACTGCTCTGATGGTTTATGGTTGGTTGTTTTAGACTGTACTGTAAATACAATAATGCTCCTATTTAGCTACGGGACAAGGTTTCCTAAATTTGAATGAACATGAAGCAATGCCAACAATATATATATATATATATATATATTGATTTAATGCTTGGTTTGTTTTTTGATTGATGGGTTGTATTCCTGAAAATTGCATTTTTCTACTTTCAAAATCCAAAGATTATGTCATTTAAACAATATATAACATGAAGCGTAAATTCTACAGGTAGAGTAAATTTATATATTGATAAATTCTACAGGTAGGGTAAATTTATGTCATTTAACAAGTTCTAGGTTGTAGGATAATTTGTATATTGCCTTTTTCCTTGTCAATATGAAAAAGAGTAAGTATCAATATGAAACTAATTTGTTGGGTAATTTGTATGTTGCCTTTCCCCTTGTCAATTCAAAAAATAGTAGGTATTAATATGAAAAATCTATCAATTAGACTGACTTATATTCAAACCTTTCTGATTTGATAATTTGAATCACAAATTGTTCTATTTGAAACAAAATTTGTAGACTTTTTCTCTTCAAATTATTTTGTTTCTTTGCTTCGGTCCCTCCTTGATTGTTGTTCTGTCTTTTGATCTCTTTGCTCTCAGTTTCTGCATTTTGATTGTGGTTGCTTTCTAGGTTCCTTTCATAGTGTCTTCATTGGTAATTTCTAGTGAGTAATCTTTAGGTCTCCTGTTTTCTTCCAACTATGGTACTTGGGCTCTTTGGTGTGTGCTTGGTCTAGTGTTGTTGGTAGTTGTATCTTATACGCTAAACCTCTATACTGCGCCACTCATCAAAACAATGAAATCCTAGAAGAAGACGCTCATACCTATAATTTAATTAACATAGTTGGCCTTCTCTGTTTCTCATGGTTCAGGCCATTCTTGGCTGGAGACTCCATAGTTGCTTCAGCTTGAGCAACTGTAGGAATGGCAGAATGCTTAAGTTGCACTCCTATTGAATACAACTAGAATAAGTACATGAATGTGGGACACTGGCGCTATCAAAAGCAGCTCAGTTTTACACAAAACAAGTATGGTGCATATGCCAATTACAGGACTACCATGTTTCTATCTTGCGACTTCTAAATACTTTGAATGCAAAAGCAAAACCTCATTGAAACTTCCATTACTAAGGACATGCCTTTTGCTTTAAAGGATTTGGATATTCATTTGCTTCAGCTCAGTTTGGTTTTTAAAGGAAGTCTGGCGAGCTGTAACTGAATAAAATGCAGCGAAGTAACAGAAATGATATTTTTCATGTTTGTGGGATGAAAATACAATAATACGGATGCAATGGGTGTGCTAAAGTGTTCTCCAAATTAAGCATGCATCAGAGATTTAGAATAGAGCATTATTTCAATGTTGATATTTTGAACTTGATAATAATTATTGAAAACAGAACTCTCTAAATGACAAGTTACATGCAGGGGATTAAGGTGAAAGGTAACTAATTTGAGCTTCTTTAGAATTCTGCCCCAAATCTTTTCATTTCTCTATTAGTGTTGTTCTTGCACATAGGCATAGAACAGACTTATTTTTAATTAACATGTATGTTAATTAATTAAATTTGTTAATTAATTATTATCAGATCATTTCTCTTTAATTTCTTTTTGGTTTTTTTTCTTGGACTTTTAATTATTTGATCAAGGATTTGGAATTACAGTTTTGAGTTTGATTTGAAATTCTTGTGATATGTATTGAAAATTAGTTAATTGATAAAAAAATGCTTAAATTTTGTGAAAATAAGAATCTGTGTATGCCCAAGTGCTAGAAGAGTTCAAAGTCAGTTCAAAGAACTGCCTCCAATCCCTTATATTTGGTCTAGCTAATGATTTGTATTTAATTTTGTGTGCAAGGACTTCACCTGCTTACTGCTACTTAGTTCCTTGACAAGATGACCTTGATTGTTGAATTGGATTGTGGTCAAATCTTAAATTAGACCTAAGGCCTGAGGTAAATAATGCTTGGAAATCTTGAATTAGTTCATTTTTTTTTTGTTTGTTGCTCTGACTTTTTTTTTTTTGTGTTTTTTGTTAAAAAAAATTATTTCCTTCCCTGTTCTGGTCTCCTTGGAAATCAATTCCAAAGATGATCGTTTGGAGAAGTTGGAAGAACAAGTAGCTCTACGTCTACAAAAGGTTAAACTCTAACTAGTTATCTTTTATGTTCACATCAAACATGACATAATTTGTTGTTGCATTCTATTTTATTAGGTGAAGAAAAAGTCCAAGCAGAAGAGGATGTTCCGTGTTGATAAGTAGATGTCAAGTAGAAGGCCTCAAGGTAAATCACTTTCCCCCCCTAAGATTATCTGAAATTATCTGTTGGTGGTTCTCTTCTTGAGACCTTTTGTCTTACCATTAATTCTAGTTGATCTGATGCATGGCTGTGGGATTGGGTTTAAAATTTGCGCAAACTTGGAACTGCTTTCTGCCAATATTAATCTCTCTATGATGTATCTTATGAACAACACCAAAATTTCTGGTTATTATGAACAGTAATCTTGTGTTAGTAGTTAGAATGTAGTTTAATTAGAATGCATTCGGCTTGAGTCTACAGGTCCAAAATTTCTGGTTATTATGAACAGTAATATCTCTATATTTCAGTTAATTTGCTTAATGATTGTGGTTAAATATGCGACAAGCTATGTGTCTGGTTTTATTTTTAGATGAGAAAAGATTAGAGCCTCATGGAACTCATAAAATGCATTTGTACTTGTTTTCAAATTCAGGTACCTTTATCGATTTGGTACTTAGTATCGGTTTGCTAAGATCAAAGACAAGTTCAACTGTGGACCAATTTTGCTTGTAGAACCCACCAACCTTCTCCTCTATTATTGGTGGTACCTAGTTCATGCCAATCACATGATGTGGCGGAAGGAAGAGAGCCACCCAAAGAAGTGAGGCCGCCGGACTTGAAGTCATTTTTTGATTTAGTCTTTGTACTGAACCTTGGACATCCTATTACTACAATAGTAATTCATAATTATTTAGAGTTTTTACATGTATGAATTTATTACAATTTTTATTAATTAAAAATTTTCATTATTCAATATAAATGTTCATGCAATTTTTATTGATGATAATAGTGTAGTATTATGATCTCCTACTACAAAATAAGTGAACAATGATATACTAGGAGAGAAAATTAATATTCCAACTATCCTTTAATAGTAGCATTTTTTTACAAAAATGCTGGAAAATTCATGCACATTGCAGACATTTTTTGAATAAAAATGCTATTGAATGCAGTGCATTGGTGACATTTTAAAAATAAAAAAGTGACTAAATATGATAAATTTACCGGTGTTTCTTGTTAAAAGCGCCACTATTGGTTGTCCTTTACTTGCATTTATAAAATGCAGGAAAATACCTAAAACCTTTACCAACGTGTACCTAGACGACATTTTTTTGTAACGTTTTTAAATTCTCGGATAAGGTGAAGCCACGTTTTAAAAAAGCCACTAAAAGTTGAAAAAAATGTCGCTAATGAACCATTTTGTTGTAGTGGTAGTAGCACTGCTAGAGTGTTCCTCCATCTTGGGAGTTTCTTCTTCTTCCTCACGCATTGCTTCTTGCTGGTTGCTTCTACATCAGTTGTCACATATACAAGGCATGGCTCTTACATCAGACGAAATTGAAGGGATCTGACTGGATGATAGCAATCATCTTTAGGATAATTCCAATTCCTTGTAGGCTAAGTTATTAGGCTCCCGTCCAATTATGGTTGAAGTCCTTCAAAATAGACTACATCTGGCATGGTGCAATCATTTCTAGTTTGAAGTTACTACTGCAGGTGTGGATTGGATCCAAAATTCATTTTGTTTCTGATTCCAGACCAAGACTAGGATGAATAGGGCACTTCTTGACAGGTGATAGACTTTTGAGGATCATCTTCCTTTTTTCGTTCCTCGCTAGTCACAGATAAAACCTTTAAAAGTAGATTTCTCATGATGCCCATTTTGGATCGATATCCTGGATGTTCCTTTTACTTGGTTATCTATTGTTTGTGGTAATAAGATTAGTTCAATGGTCAGTCAGATTCTTGATGTGGATACTCGAGGTCTGTCTCTCTATTGCTGGGTATTGCTCGATGTCAATAAGCCTGCAAAACGAACTATTAAGTTGGTCTTTCCTGTTGGAAAAGTATAATAGTTCCTTGTTCAGTATGAACAACTGCCCTCCATCGATCTGTTTTTGATGTGGCTTGCTTTCACCATATTAAGCTAGACTGCCTCCTTCCCCACCTTTCGAGGCCGAGACCATATGGGGGTTGGTTAAGATTTATGGCCCAAGCCTACTAGAAAAGACAGAAACCCTGTACCTGATTGTCGTTCTGCATTTTGACTGACATAATCCAAGTCAAAGGATCCTCCTCATCTTTCGGTTCACGCTTCTCCTGATGCTTCCAATAACAGATAAAGCCCTCCATCTGATACTGCTAATTTTGCGTTGCTTTCTACACCTATCTCTACCCCACGAGTTTCTCTCCGGTTCACAAGTTCTCATGCCTGAATTTGTTGATGGTGGCTGTGAGAAGGGGAAATCAGTGCAGCCTTTGCCTGCAATTCTAAATATGTAATCTACTAATTCACGTCCACGCAAATGGATGACAACAGCAAGAATTTCTACTTCAACAGCTTCTTCTATGATGCTTTGACTATCCTATAAACAAAAAACTCCTGGCCTTATTATCGATGATTCCTCTTTCCCCTAAGAAAGTGTGTTCTACTTGTTCAGTGGAGGTTGGCGAGGACCGAACCGACCCCTGCAGCAACCTTGAGTTGTTTATCATTGAATTGTCAGGGATTAGACGCAACCCAGACAATTCATGCTCTACAGAATCTCGTTAAGAGATTAGCCTCTAATATTGTATTTTTAATTGAAACTCTTAAGTATGCTTCAAAAATAAATTTCATTCGTACTCAGTTGAAGTACCAATCTTGTTTGGCTGTCAACTGTGTACATGGTCGAGGGAAAGGTCTGGCATTGTTTTGGGACGTGGACACTACAGTCGATCTTCTTCCAATGTCCACCTTCCATATTGATGCTCATGGCCGTCTTAGTGGCACAACTTCATCATGGCATTTTACTGGGTTTTATGGTGATCCTGATCGATTTCTACCATGAAGCTTGGGATCTTCTACAAACTCTCTTGGTGGCCCGAAATGAGCCGTAGTTAGTTTGTGGAGACTTTAACTAAATTTTTTATTTTCGGAGAAGGACGGAGGGCCTCCGCGATCTCTCTCTCATATAGAGGCTTTCAGAACTGTCGTGGTAATGTCTTGGTGCGTGCACGTCTTGACAGATGACTGACCTCTACTTCCTGGATGGATCTCTTTCTTAATGCCCACGTGAAAAATAGTACTGCATATATATTTTTTAACTAAAGTTTGATATGGACATATTAATATATTAATATGTATTGAAAAAAACATTTAAAAATAATATTTAGAAACTATAATATTTAAATTTTTATTTTTATGTAAAAATTTTATATTTTTATTATAAATTTTGAAAGAAATAAAATCATATATAAATTAATTACTGTGAATAATAAAAGACTCAGCTTTTATAAAACAGAGAGTATATTTTTTCCTCGATTTGATCATTGTGCATTATATGGTTTTTTCCCAAGCTTACCCACTCAGACAGCGTGGTACTCGGCCTTGGTGATTTAAGAACATGTGGGTGTCCAACACTTACTATAATCAGATAGTGCATGATACACCATCCTCTCCTTCTGCCCAGGTTGATTGGTCATTATTGCAGCAGAAACAATCGATATGTCAACTTAGAGTTTCCTCCCGGCATGCCTCTCAGTTTGGTTCTCAGCCACATCAGATTAGATAGTTGGAGTGCAAACTAGAGTCCTATTTCAATTCTAATACTACGGTTCAAGTTGATGTATAGAGAAAAACTCGTAGTAGATTACATGAGCTTTTGGATAAGGAAGAAACTTTATGGCGACGATGTTCAAAATCTTTGTGGCTTCATTTAGGGGATCGCAATACTCACTACTTTCATCATTCTGCCAGCATTCAAAAACGCAAGAAACACATGCCCGACCTACTTGATAATTCTGGATCTTATCTTTCTAGGCCAGGTGAGTTGCGAAACCATATAGTGGAATCTCTGGCTTGGATGGTATTCTATCAAACATTACTCCTAAAGTCACTTCTGATATGAATGCAAGGCTTCTCCAACCATTTACGTACGGCTCAGGAACTCAAGACCTCCGTTGATCAGATGCACCATCACAAGGCTCCTAGCCCTGATGGATTTTCTCGGTTATTTTTCTAAAATTACTGGCCACTTGTGGCTCATGCCATTTCCCACTGTCTTCGACAAATCTTAAACGGGGGTGCTGTACCATATGGTTTGAATGACACTGACATCGTTTCGATACCTAAAGTGTCAGATCCAAACCGGGTGACCAAATTTTGTCTGATCAATTTGTGTAATGTAACTTATAAGATCTTTTCTAAAGTTCAGGACAACCGTGTTAAGGGTATTCTTCCTACTATTATTTCATAGGAGCAGGGTGTTTTTGTCCCAGGTAAGATTTTGTTTGATAACTCAATGATAGCTTTGGAATCTTATCATCACATACAGGGGCGAAACTAGAGGGGGCTTGGCCCTCCTAAAATTATAAAATATTTCAGCATCTCCTTAAAATTGGTCAAACTCTTGTGTAAGAATTAGAGTTTATGATAAAATTTGTTTTGATCCTCCTTTTATTAAAAACCTGGATACGCTGATCGCATACACTCATCTTGGGCTAATTTGAAAGAATTTATGGCTCTAAAATTATATGTGACCAAAGCCTATGAACATGTCAAGTGGGATTTTCCTGAGCAGTGATGCAAGCTTTGGGATTTACGGTACCATTGGTCCAATTGGTGATGAAAGGTGTTCGCACGGTCAAGTGTTATATTCTTGTAAATTGGGTTCTCAAAGGTATGTTTAGGCTGATGAGAGGTATTCGACAAGGGAATCCTATTTCTCCGTACCCATTCTTGCTCTATGTTGAAGGGCTCTATTTTCTTATACACCACCCATTACACATCTCTTATTCATCCTTGATTCTCATCTTTTCACAGGGGCTTCATTCAATGAAGGAAGGCTCTTTATAACTCTTCTGGAGCAGTACTAGCAAGCTTCGGGTCAGCTTATAAATCTCTCTAATTCATATGATTTTCTTTGGTGCAAACGTTCAGACGAATCAGCGGGAACTTTTCAAAAAAGTTGTCAGTTTTACACATGAACTGGTGGAACAGGATAAACACCTGGGGATCCCTATAATTCTGGATGAAAAATGTGTTCAGACCTTTATGTTTTTCTGTGACAAGCTTCATAATAAACTCAAGGGATGGAAGGCCTACCTTCTTCCATAGCCAGGGAGATAAGTTCTTAAATCAATTCTTCAAGCAATCCCTTCTTTTGTCGTGATTGCCTTCTGATTTCCAAGACGATCATTCGATTTTTGCATTTGATGCCAACCTTTTCCGGCATCACCAATCCGACCAACGAGCAATCCATTGACACTCTTAGTCTTGGATTAGCCGATCTAAAATAAATGGGGGCCACGGATTCTGTGATCTGGAGGACTTTAATACCACTTTACTTGCCAAGCAATGTTGGCACCTGTTGCATAATCCTAACTCCTTAGCTGCTCGAATTATGTAGGATGATATTATCCTAATACATGTTTATTATACAACATGGATGTGCCAAGTGGCAGAATTAGGTTTTTTGGCTGGAAGGAGGGAGCATGAGCGGTATAGAGGAGAGTGTGGTGAAGCAGTGACAGGGCTAAGTTTTAGTGGTAGATATAAATAAAAATTATTTTAGTTAATTCCTAATAGTATACACACAAATAAATATTACTTTGAGTAACCTTTGATTTTAATTTGAAGTAAGTTATTAAACTTTATTGCTTTTCAAAAAAAACAATATTCACTAAATATATATGCTTTGTATTTAACTTTAGATTGAATAAGCCTTTAAAATTATTTAGAAACTTAAAAAATGAATTTTGAAAGAAAAATATTACTATTACATTTTCAAGTAAAACATAAAAATATTTAGTTAATTTTTAAAAAAATTAAAGGGTTTTCTCCTATTTTTCAAGTGGATTGTCTAAACATATCACTATAACATAGATGTGGAATTGCAGCTAGAAGTCCAGTTGTTTTTCATTTGTGATATTGACTACAAGCAACTACTTCGCTATTGTAGATGACAATCATATTTTTTTCAAGTCATAATTTTTTCACCATTAAATTTTGGCTGCAAAAAGCAACTGAAACCTTCAGTCAAGAATTAGTTGAGAAGATTGTGGGTTGCTTTATATCTTGTGACTAAATACTTCAATCATTGGTCAATCATTGTAATAAGACTTTGATCTTTTAAATAAAGTACATTATTATTTAAAATAATTTTTATTTAATTAAAATTATTTAATTTAATTGGTTATTTATTTTATTTGTTATTCAATTGATAGTTACATTAAATTGGTATGAATATTAACTTATTTTAATTATTAATAATCAAATAATCAAATAATGAAATTAAAATTTAAATAATATAGATTTAGATTAACATAAAAGTCAACATACATACCAAACTATAAAATTCAAAAAGTCACAAAATTCAAAAATCACAATTCAAAAATTTTAAAACTTATATTTGGATGAGACTGAGGCAATGATGGTGAGGCCAAGGAGGAAACTGAGTTAGATGGTAGTGAGGCTAAGGCGAAGACCAAGGAGGCAACGACAAGCAAGCAGAGGAGGTGATGGTGAGGGGCCAAGAAGGCGAGGCAAGATATGGCAATGCGGACAACTGTGTAAGGAAAGAAATGGTGAGAAACGGGCGAAGCGGATGATGACACAGACAAACGTAGTGGACGGATGACGGACCGGCCAGGTGAACTGGCGGCAATACAAACAGGCAACGCGAATGGACATGGCAGATGGTGATGCGGATGGAGATGATAAATGAAAGTGAGAGAAAAGAGTGAGATGAGAGTGAGAGATTAGAGATTAGAGTGAGTGACGAGAGTGTTAGGTTTGAAATGGATGAGACAACCGGGTAAAGAAGAAAGGAAGTAAAAGGGAAGTAGCTAGAGCAACTGAACTTTGACTGCAACCTGACTGAACCACGACTAGCAAAGTTAGTCACGAAATCCATGAATGTAATCACCCCATACATGAGTATAGTCAAAATTTAGTTGCTATGTTCATCATTTTTTCAGTTTTTTGCTTTATATTTTCATATATATATATATATAGTACAATATAATATATAGTACAAATATAAATATAAATATATGTATATACGAATATAATTATATATATGGTACAATCATAAATATATGTATAAATATGTGTGTGTTGTGTGTGTGTGTACGTACATAAATATAATTACATATGTGGTACAATCATAAATATATATAAGTTCATGAAATTTTCTTCATATACATAATTTTAAAAATTAAAATTAATAAATAAATTATATCATATATAGGGAAGTAAGAACCATAAGAACAATTCTCATACCTTAATAATTAATTAGACTCTAAACATGTAAACCCTAAATTAAACCCTAAGACCTAAAACCCTAAACCCCCTAAGACCCTAAGACCCTAAAACCCTAAACCCCCTATGACCCTAAAACCCCAAACCCTAATTCTCTATCCCTAAATTGTAAACCTTAAACTTAATTAGATTCCATTAACCCTAATCCCTAAATCCTAAATACAAACCTTTCTTGACACTCAATTTTGTCTAGGCACTAACTTTCGTCTAGTTCTAGGTTAGATAAATTAGTTTAAATAGCATTTTTGTTTTTATAGGGCAATTTGCTCTTTTTGGTTATTTTAGAGATTAGGCGGTTGATAGGGTTAGATGCATTTAAATTATATTGTCATTTTGTGTTTAGAATAGTCATATAGGAATTCACTTAGTTTAGGAAGTAATTTGAAGTCCAAAAGGTTTTGTAAGGTCAATTTAGCCAAAAGAGAGAAGCTTGGTTGGAAACCATGGGATTTTAGAAAGTTTTAGGCAAACTCCCAAAAAGTTTAAGGCAAATCTGGTAAGACCATGAAATGTTGGGTAAAACCTGGCATTTTTATGAAGTTTTGGGCTCAACTAGCAAATCAGAGAAGTGTTGGGTGAAATTGCAAATTCGTGTAGAGTGTATGCAAAATCGACAACTTAAGAATTTCCATGGACTTGGACAAGTAATTTGACTAGATGACATCCTAAGAGGTTTTAAACTCTATCAAATACGATTTGGATGAGTTTTAACTTCTAAAAACCTGTTTGATATCTCCTAAAACCCTTCTAGTATAAATAAGGGTCATCATTTGAAGAAAAGGAAGGAAGAAATTCAAAACTTAAGCTTTTAGCCAGAAATAGGAAAAATCGTAGTATGAGCCCTACTTTCTCACAAGCTTTTCCCTTAAAATGCTAACCTTTCCCCACCGTCGCCGTTACCCTTGAAACTGATACAGCACATTTACTTGTTGGTTTTATTTGCCCAATAACCGAAAAGTCGTGTTTTGGAAATAAAAGTGGTAGCAGCTCCAACGGTCGGTAACCACTAATAACCACCTGCGTATTTCTTTTTTCTTTTCATTTCTGTTATTTCTTTTGTGTGAAGAATTCTCGGACCTTCCGTGCCCGTGTTAGTTTGTTAGAGAGGTGAGGGGAATTGTATTTGAGTGGATTCACGTTGGTTGATGAGGTTGTTTGAATGAATGTGAACTCCCTCTTCCTCTCCCTTTTTTTTCCATTCTCTTTGTTCCTTACTTCTTTTGCTCTCTCCTCTTCTCTGTTACTCTTCTTGTGATTGCCTTCGATTGGGGCACGTATCAAATTGGTATCAGACTAGACGACTTAGCTAGACTTGCGATGGTGGAGACTTGCCATGCTAGTGAGATGGAGGAGATGCTTGATTCCCTATGGCAACTTCATCAGTCTATCCAACAGCTCACAAATGATGTTCAGGCCTCTCTGAGAGTTGCGAATGCTAGTGCTCAAGGGTTGGAAGCCACCAATTAGAGGGTGGCCGATCTAGGTCAGATGATGGATGCTCAGCTCCAGATCCAGGTCGGAGGGTCGAACATTGCTGCTTGAGTTATAAATCAGAATCTAGTGGGCGTCTAGCCAGCGCAGAGGTCTATCGCCTGACTTGCATCAATTTTCCTTGATTCAATGGCAACGGGGTAAAAGAGTGGGAGTACAGATTGTAGCAGTTTTTTGACATTGATGAGACACCCATGGAACACTAGATCTGATTGGTAGCCATTCACCTCGATGGAGCAGCATTACAATGGCATCAATCTTACATGAAGGTTGCTAGACCCAGGGGAGTGAATTAGGTAGAATACTTTTTAGCTCTTAAAGAACGTTTCACTGGTAATTTCTGTCCTTACGCCCTTGCTGAGTTAATCAAACTTAAGCAAATAGGATCCGTAAGGGAGTACCACAATTGTTTTGATTTACTATATCCTAAAACCAATATTCCTGAAGAACAAGGGTTGATATTTTTTCAGAATGGCTTGAGGGAAGAAATACAAACTCCTGTCTGTGTGTTTCATCTTGTCACTTTGCAGCAAGCCCAAGGTCTTGCGAAGCTATAAGAAGCCACTTATATGGCTTGGGCACAAAAGATGAGCAGCATAGTACTGCCACCATCTTTGTCTTGAGCTCAAGGACTGTTGGGGCCTCCACCAGCCCCCAAACAATTGCTACCACCACAATCGTTCCCTAAATCAACACTTGGGCCACCACCTAACCCTTCGACTAAAAACCTTGGAGCTCGACCTGTCAGACGAAGACTCACTGCTCAAGAGATTAAGGAGCAATGGGCCAAGGGGTTATGCTTCTGGTGTAACGAAACATTTCACAGTGATCATAAGTGTGCTCGACCACAATTGTATGCCCTGATAGAATTCGAAGAAGGCGAAGAGGGTGGTTCGACCCCAATGAAGTTAGAAGAGGAAGATAGGGGGAATTAGCTACTATATGTATACAGGCTATGACCAAGGACTCCTCAATGGGCACCAGACATATGCAAACTCTTAAAGTCTACAGTACTATCAATGGGAAACCCGTAGTGATACTAGTAGATACGGGCAGCACTCATAATTTCATTACCCCTCAAGCAACTCGAAAGGTAAGGTGTGAAGTGATTAGTACTCACCCAACAAAGATAAAGGTAGCAGATGGCTCCACCCACCATAGCCTCACAATGAAATCTGAGGCTCAGTGGCAGTTTCAGGAAATTGGTTTCGTCTCAGACATACTAGTATTACCTGTTGCCAGCTGCGATGTAGTGCTGGGAGTACAATGGCTGAGAACATTGGGTGATGTCTAGTTTAATTTTCATAGCATGAGTATGAGGTTCAACTGGAAATGGCAGCTAATGAAGTTGAGATGAATCGAGCCAACATGCAAGTTGGTTAACAACTCCAACATGATCTAACTAATGGAGAAAGGAAATCTGGCAGCCCTTTGTTTTCATGTGGAACTAGTAGATACGGGCAGCACTCATAACTTCATTACCCCTCAAGCAACTCGAAGGGTAGGGTGTGAAGTGACTAGTACTCACCCAACAAAGATAAAGGTAGCAGATGGCTCCACCCACCATAGCCTTACAATGAAACCTGAGGCTCAGTGGCAATTTCAGGAAATTGGTTTCGTCTCAGACATACTAGTATTATCTGTTGCCAGCTGCGATGTAGTGCTGGGAGTACAATGGCTGAGAACATTGGGGGATGTCTAGTTTAATTTTTGTAGCATGAGTATGAGGTTCAACTGGAAATGGAAGCTAATGGAGTTGAGATGAATCGAGCCAACATGCAAGTTGGTTAACAACTCCAACGTGATCCAACTAATGGAGAAGGGAAATCTGGCAGCCCTTTGTTATCATGTGGAAAAGGAAGAGGGGTTATTCAGATTTACAATATGGAGATCAATGCCGATCATGAGAAGAGTCGATGGACCAGATATTGGCTTTATATGAGGATGTCTTTAAAGAACTAGAAGGCCTTCCTCCACATTGGTTCCATCATCATGTTATTACATTAAAAGGGGGGTGCCAACCTTGTTAAGGTTCAACCCTTTATCTATCCTACTACACAAAAAAATGAGATAGAAAAACTCATTGGAGAGATGTTATCATCAAGGATTATTCATCCCAACAAAAGCAAGTTCTCCTCCCTTGTTGTGATGGTGCAAAAGAAAGATAACTCGTGGAGAATGTGTGTGGACTATCGCATACTTAATAAGCACGTAGTGAAGGAAAAGTTCCCTATTCCAGTTATTGATCAACTAATTGCTGAATTGTGCCATGCTCACTATTTTTCTAAGTTGGACCTACGATCAGGATATTATTAGGTAAGGATGAGACCTAAGTATGTGCACAAGACGGGGTTTCGGACCCATGACGGGCATTATGAGTTCTTGGTTATGCCCTTCGGGCTAACCAACGCACTAGCAACCTTCCAAAACATGATGAATGACACCTTTCGCCCTTACCTTCGATGATTTGTCCTCGTATCCTTTGATGATATTCTAATCCACAGCTGGAATTGGGAGAATAACTGAAGCATTTGGAAGTAGTCCTAACTACTTTTTGGAAGCCTACGTTGTATGTAAAAAGAACTAAATGCATCTTTGGTTCCGCACAAGCTAAATACCTTGGTTATCTAGTGGGAAGATAGGGGGTGATGGTAGACCCGAATAAAATTACAGCAATGGTGAGTTGGCCTAAGCCTCAAAATGTGAAGGAGCTGCACGGATTTCTAGGCTTGATGGGGTATTATCACCAATTTGTAAAGAATTACGGAGCTATAAGCCAGCCTTTGACCAGCCTATTAAAAAATGGGGAATTCCAATGGAATGAATAGGAGAAGTACGCTTTTGAGATGCTAAAGAAAGCTTTGACCTTTGCCCCAGTGCTCATGATGCCTAATTGTTCGCAACCCTTTACTATCGAGACTGAAACTTTAGGTAAAGGAATTAGGGCGGTGTTGTCTCAAAACGGGCACCCCATTGCATATCTCAGCAGAGTATTGAATTCGAAGGAGCATAAGTACTCAGTGTATAAGAAGGAGTTGTTGGCCATTGTCTACGCTATTTAGAAATGGTGAGCCTATGTAATCAGCAATATGTTTGTCATCCAGACAGATCATCAAAGTTTAAGATATTTGTTTGAACAGCGCATAGTCACCCCAGCTCAAGAGAAGTGGTTGGCTAAGTTAATAGGATATAATAATAGTATTGATTTCAGAAGTAAAAGAGAGAATAAAGTAGCAAACGCACTGTCCAAGTAGCCTGCAGTAGCTGTCGAAGAAGCCACCCTTATGGCATTTACCTTTGTACCTTCTAAGTTACTATAACAGATCAAAGAAAGCTAGGTGGAGGATGTCAAATTACAAAAGATTATCCAGGATTTATGCCAGGACCCTAGAGCACACCCCAATTATTCATGGCACCAGGATATTTTGAGAAGAAAGGGAAAGATCATGGTGGGACTAGATCAAGATTTGAGGATGAAAATTGTTTCATTGATGCATGATGGCCCTTTAGGGGGACATTTCAGAATGACCGTTATTGAGAAGAGAGTAAGGCATCATTTTTTTCTGGAAAAAACTAGAAAGGATGTTTTGAGGCTGGTGTAGTCTTGTGAGACTTGCCAGCGTTACAAAGGTGAGAACGTAGCCATTCCAGGGCTCTTGCAGTTGCTGCCTATTCCCCAATCAATCTGGAGCTCGATTTTCATGGACTTTATCAAAAGGTTATCTGCAGCTCAAGGTAAATCTGTTGTTTTGGTGGTGGTTGATCGGTTAAGTAAGTTTACACATTTTATAGCCTTTTCTCATCCTTATTCTGCGATCATAGTAGCACAAGTGATACGATCAAAGAAGGCACAACTAAGGATGGCAACGATCCATTGAAGATAACTAGTGGACCATTGACAAGGAAGAAGGCTAAGGAGCTCACTAGTGCACTTCAAGCTTGGATTTTGACAGATTGGTGATGTTCTGGTAGAAAAATTATATCTTGAGCTAAACAGATCAGAATTGAGTAATTCTTTATTCATTGGAGATCTAACATCTGGAGCTACAAATCATATGAAGACCATCAAAGGAGGTCCAATTTAACTCCAAAGTCGCGATTTACGAGTTATCGCTGGTTCAGAAGCAGTTGCAGTATTTTGGGCATATCTTTGGCTTTAGATGTCCGTTTTGTGCGGTTCAGGTGTCATTTCAAAGATAAGAAAGAGAGTGACAAATTTAATGCTTTGAATTTTGAGAAATTGTGGCTGCATCAAGTTCGAATTTCAGCTTGAAGTTGGAGACACAAGCAAGAACTACCCGAGAAGACTATTTTGGGGTTTTTATGGCCAATCTTGTTTTGTAACGTATTTTATTTCATTTTCCTGTTTATTTACATTATCTAGGATGTTATTTAGGCCATGGAAGTGATTAGGTCACTTAGGATAAATGGAATTCGCTGCACACCTTAAACATGTGTTAAAATGGTGTAGGAATCCTAGTTTGACTAGGTTTTCTTGAGTCCTTTGTAACTAGGTTTCCTAGGTAACTTGGGCTGCGAATTTTGCCCAGATTTTTACCCTAGTTTAGGCCTATATAAAGGTACATATTATGGATGTAAACACACAGATTTATGCCAAAATAATATTGCTCTTTGGAAAGGTTTTCTCTTTGGTTCTTTGTGGATTACCTTGGTGCACAACTGTGCTTGTGTTCTTGGTGTTCTTATACTTCTCGTTTCTAGTCACAGGTTGATTAGGGGTGGGGGTCTTCAAATCTAGTCTCTTTGATGTCTTGTGGAGCTTGAAAAACATCTTGGGCGCGTTTCATGGTCTTTATACCATCGGGGTTCGCATCAGTTGGTATCAGAGCCACAAGTTCCATTGAAGGACATATCTTGTGTTCTTGTTTATCTTCGGTTTTCTTTCAATTTTTTTCCAGTAATTTCGTGTCTTAATCCTCTGTTTTAATCCTTTTTCTTCTTGTTTCAGGTCTGTCCTTTTTATTCCATCCTTGTTCAAGTCCGAAAATCACAAAACAACAAAAAGAAGTCAATCCGTGTTGTCTAGTTTTCTCGGTTTCAAATTGTTTGTTCCTAGTTATTTCTTATCTTTCTGTTTTGTGTCCAGCCCTATTAATCTCTCTTTTTTTCATTGTTTCCAGCATCCTAGAGTCAAGAAAACACGAGAAAAAAAAGAAGGATCCAAATTCAGGAAGTTTCGGTATCAAAAGTTGTTTGAAAATTGTGCAAGTTTCAATAGTTTCTTGTTTTGGCCGAATAGAAAATTGACTTTTTGTCTTTGGCAGCAAGGAATTTCAAGGAGATCATTTGTTTAGCATCAAAACAGCAAGCAAAAAATAGAAAAAAATGAAAAAAAAGGGAAGAAAAAGAAAAAGAAAGGAAAAGGAAAGAGCTTGCAAAAAGGAAGTTTTTCACTAAGTGTTGAAAGTTTTTGTGCCCAAAACCTATCCCATTGTTTTTCCAGCCAAAAAGCTTTCTTTGTGGTTCTTGTGATCATCCATTGCAAGGGCTTCTTAGAGTCTTTTAAAGATTGTTTAGCCCAACTCTTTTGGAGTCAAAATAGTTCTTAAAAAATTCAAGTTTTCTTGTGTGCTTTGAGGATAGTTTTCTTAGAACTTTTGAGAACTCTTTGAATAGCAATATCTCACTAACAAATTGAGTGTTTGAGTGTTCATCTTTGAGTGAAACACGTGAGGTGAGTGTTTGTGAGGATCTTTGTTATTTTCAGGAGTATGGAGGCCCAGGAGGATAGAAAGATGGAAGTTAGACACAATGACGAGCCAACCATGAGAGAGCTTCAAGAAACTCTCCATAGACTTGTGGGGAGAATTGAGGACATGGATTTGAGGTTGCCAAGGAGACCAAATCCCATCTTGCAACCAAGGAGAGGTCCAAGGAGAGAAGAACCCGAGGAGGAAGAAAGAGTTTGGCATGACCATGGGTTTCCAAGGAGGTGTGAGCCAAGGGAGGACAACAATCTCAACTCCATCAAACTTACCATTCCATCCTTTCCAAGGGAGGAGTGATCCCGATGCATATTGGGAGTGGGAGCAAAAGATTGAGATGGTGTTTGATTGCCATCATTACTCTGAGGAAAAGAAGGTTAAATTGGCTACCATAAAGTTCACTAATTATGCTCTTGTATGGTGGAATCAGGATGTTATTTCTAGGAGAAGGAATGAGGAGGAGCCCATACACACATGGAGAGCCCTTAAAGCCTTAATGAGGAGGAGATTTGTGCCCAGCTCCTACTATAGAGATCAACGCCTAAAGCTTCAAAAGCTAGTGCAAGGCCAAAGGAGTGTGGAGGACTACCATAAAGACTTGGAGATAACCTTGACTCGAGCCAACATCATTGAGGATGAGGAGACCACCATTGCTAGATTCATTAATGGTCTCAATCCAGAGATTGCCAACAAAGTGGAAATGGCACCTTATTTGAACATGGAGGATTTGCTTTATTATGCCACCAAGGCCGAGAGGATCATCAAAAGGTCCAAGGCATCCAAGATGTTTCAAGGAGGAATTTCCACATGGAAAGGAGCATGGAGCAAAGATGTAAGAGAAGTACCCAAGCCAAACATGGAGGCCACAAAAGGAGACTTGTCTCGGCCTCAACAAGAAAAGTCAATCATGCTTGTACCACTTTCACCACAACAAGTCTTGGAGGATCAAAGAAAACTTCAAAGTGAGGTTGAGAGAAAAGAAAAAGAGGGGAAAGTTGAGGGCAAGAGTGATGAGGGGAAAGCCGAGAGAACAACCGAGAGATTAAGTGAGAAGAGTGAACATGAGGGGAAGAAGAGTGGAGAGTTCCCGAGAGAAGAAATTGAGTGCGAAGTTGAGAGAAGACAAGAGTGCAATGAACCCAAGCCGAGTGAAGAGAGAAAGACCTACAGAGAAGCCATACTTTCATCTAACATAACAAAGTCTTTTTCTAGTGTTGTGTTGTCTTCTTTTCAGGACTTAAGTGGAGATGAGCTACAAGAATCAAGTGAGTTGCTGCCCATCGAAGAAGTTGGTGTTCCCAATATTCCAAGTCATGTCCCATGCATCAAACCAACAAAGGAGGTTGAGAAGGAACAATTTGAGGTAAGTCCAAGTGATTTCATATGCAAAAGTTTGCCTAACATTGTTTCTTATCCTATGTTTCAAGGGGATGAAATTAATGCAACTCCAACCAAAGTCATTGAGTGCAAAGGTGAAAATTTTGTGGTTCCTACACCAAAGGAAGATACTTGGAGACTAAGTCCAACCACTGTAATGTATTTCTTCCTAACACCTAGATTTGATGTAGTTTTGCATGAAAATCTCAAACAATGTGTGTTTGCTTGCAATGTTATTTTGACAAATGGTTTTCATGAAACTAGATTAAGAGAAGGAAGTAAGCATGAAACTTTGACAAAATATGGTTTTAAAGCTTCTAATTCTTTGGTTTTGTCAAATCCTCTTTGGAATTGCTTGAGTTTCTCTAAAGAAAAATCTGTTTTGGAGTCTTTTGTTTTTGAATTTGCTTGTTTTGCATCCGTCTCACATTGTTTTGTTCCATCTCAAGTAAAATCTATTTCTTTGGAATTTTGCATCCATAAATTGGTTCTTACACAAGCATTAAATATTTCTTTGATTTTCATTCATGTTCAGCCCTTTTTTCTGCATCAGTATTTACTTTCCAGCAAGCATTTTTTGTCCATGACACATGCATTACCCAAAATTTTGAGCCTTGATCATTTTGCTTTATGTCCAAACCTGAAAGTTTTTATTTTGAGTGAAAATTCTGGTTTTAAATTCAGCCTTTTAAGGAGGTATGTTGAGTCCTTTGTTTTGTGTCACATCCCATTCACAAATTTCATGCATTGTTGTGCATTTACATGCAAAAATAAGTTTGCTACTGAATTGGTTTCACTTAATCCTATATACTCCAATCTTGTTTCATTTAAAATGCTTAGGATTTTTTTGAAATTCATGCATCCTTGTTTTGTTATTAGTTTAGGCCACATTGTGTTCAATTCTTGTTTGTTTGAATGGCCTATGCAAACTATTGCTTTGACATGCATAACTTGTGTTTCTCATAACCATAACACTTGTGTGAGTTTAGGTCCATTTGTTTTGAGTGCATACAGCATCCCGAAGGTAAATTATTCCAACACTTTTCCTAGTTTTGGGAATAATGTTTTTGAGATGGCAAATGCAATGAAAGTGATGCCTAGAGTTAAGATGAAAATTGTGCAAAATTTCAGAGTTTTTGTGCTAATTGCTTCTAACCTTGTTTTTGACCCTGGAGGTATCAAAATTATCATTGCATTTGGATATTGGTTCAGGTTTTTCACAAGATTAAAGCTCCATACACAAGCATTCCATGCTATTGGTGCTTATGAGAAAGGTAAGTGGTTATGTGTTGATTATTTCATTGTTATTGATTCAATTCCCTTTTCTAATGCAGGTTTTGATTCGAGGACGAATCTTTCTAAGGAGGGGGGAGTTGATATGATCAAAGAAGGCACAACCAAGGATGGCAAGGATCCATTGAAGATAACTAGTGGACCATTGACAAGGAAGAAGGCTAAGGAGCTCACTAGTGCACTTCAAGCTTTTGTCTCAAGCTTGGATGTTGACAGATTGGCGATGTTCTGGTAGAAAAATCATATCTTGAGCTAAACAGATCAGAATTGAGTAATTCTTAATTCATTGGAAATCTAACATCTGGAGCTACAAATCATATGAAGACCATCAAACCCAGTTTTCACGTTAAGGAGGTCCAATTTAGCTTCAAAGTCGCGATTTACGAGTTATCGCTGGTTCAGAAGCAGTTGCAGTATTTTGGGCATATCTTTGGCTTTAGATGTCCGTTTTGTGTGGTTCATGTGTCATTTCAAAGCTAAGAAAGAGAGCTACAACTTTAGTTCTTTGAATTTTGAGAAATCATGGCTGCATCAAGTTCGAATTTCAGCTTGAAGTTGAAGACACAAGCAGGAACCACCTGAGAAGACTATTTTGGGGTTTTTATGGCCAATCTTGTTTTGTAACGTATTTTATTTTATTTTCCTGTTTATTTACATTATTTAGGATGTTATTTAGGCCATGGAAGTGATTCAGGTCACTTAGGATAAATGGAATTCGCTGCACACCTTAAACATGTGTTAAAAGGGTGTAGGAATCCTAGTTTGACTAGGTTTTCTTGAGTCCTTTGTAACTAGGTTTCCTAGGTGACTTGGGCTGCGAATTTTGCCCAGCTTTTTACCCTAGTTTAGGCCTATATAAAGGCACATATTATGGATGTAAACACACAGATTTATGCCAAAATAATATTGCTCTTTGGAGAGGTTTTCTCTTTGGTTCTTTGTGGACTACCTTGGTGCACAAGTGTGCTTGTGTTCTTGGTGTTCTTATACTTCTCGTTTCTAGTCACAGGTTGATTAGGGGTGGGGGTCTTCAAATCTAGTCTCTTTGATGTCTTGTGGAGCTTGAAAAACATCTTGGGCGCGTTTCATGGTCTTTATACCATCGGGGTTCGCATCAACAAGCCTTATTTGATAAAATTTATAGCCTACATGGGTTGCCTTAAGATATTGTGTGTGATCGTGATTTTGTGTTTGTGAGCAAATTTTGGCAGGACTTGTTCCACAAACACATGTGTAGCAACGTGATTTTTAGGAGTCGCCACCAATCAGTTTACCTAGGTCGATTGGATAACTGTTATGGTCTGTGAGAGATTCTAAGATCGTGAGTCAGTTACGCTAAAATAACCTTATTAAAGAGCCCGAAAATTGGTACCATGGGGTTTAGTTTTATCTTTTCTTAAATTTTGCTTATTAACCTAATCTTCAATTGAAAAAAAATATTTTAATGAATTTTAATTCATTTAATTCCAAACCGTGAATCTTATCAGATCAACTGGATATGGAATCCTAGACGTCCTTGAAATCTCAAAAATTTATCAAATCCACCAAGAATTTAAAAGGAAAATCTTGTTCTAGCCCATGAGTCTTATTAGACTAACCGGATTTGAACGAATGATCGTCTTGAGATTTTATCAAATTTCAAATCACGAAGAACGAACCTTTGAAGGTCTACTAAATATCTTGTAATTTGCCTTAATTTAATCTGTTTCTAATCTCTAAGAATTTAAATTACCTAGCATAACATATAATTCTTTTGTGTGTTATCAAATTTTAAGATGCATTATGTAAATCAAAATAAAAATGAGATGAAACTATTCTAAGAAAACTTAAAAGGAAATAGAAGATAAACAAAGAGATAAAATTAAAATCAATAAATAAATATCCTAAGTTACATCCTTATGTGAATTTAATGGTTAAATCTAATGCATGGCTAAACAAACAAAGAAAGAAAGAAACAAAAGGAAAACAAAGAAATAAATTTGCTGTCAGCGACTGATCTGCAACAAAAAGAAAAGTTAGTGGCTTATAGGAACGAAATAGAAAGTTGGAGGACTAAGTTAAAGTTATACCCAAAAGGAGTTGACCGGGTTAGATGGGTCGAAATCAGATCGGGTTCGCGGGTTGAAAGAGGGTCTCCTCCGATTTGGCATTCCTCCAGCGACAATAGAGGGGGAGGCCACCTGGGCTCCACCCGGCTGCGATGTGGCGACCTCAAGGGGGGAACGACGACGGTAAGGCTTGGAGCGAACGGGTGCACGAGACTTTAGGAGACAGCGGCGGCTGGCACGGCGTGGAGGGCGACGGCGAGGGCGGCGGCGGCACAACTGGGAAGCTAAAGCGCCGGCAATTGAGGAGGAAGCATCGACTGGAAAAAGGGAATGCGAAGCGTTGGTATCAGAGGGGGACAAGGGTGATGGCGTCGAGGGAGGAAGTTTGGGGTTTCTGGGAAGAAGGGAGGAGAGACTTAGGGCTAAGACTGCTATTTAACCTTTTTTCACTAAAAGCTTAGGCCTGTTTAGTTGTGGAGAATTTTCTAATTGTTTTAGAAAAAATTTTAAAAATTAGAAAATGAAAAGAAAATGTGTTTAGTTAAATAATTTTTTTTTTCAATTTTCCTAAAAAATAATTTTCTATGTGAGTAAGAAATAGAAAACTTGGTTTAAGTTGTTTTCTATTTTCCGAAAACGGGAAATCGGGCTCGCGTTTTTCTTCGTCACACGATCAGGCCCCTCCACTTGACGCCTTCGACCTTCTCCCTCCCGGCGCCTTCGACTTTTCCCACCCGGCGCCCTTGGACTTCTCCGTCCCAACGCCTTCGAACCTCTCCTCCGGTACGATCTCTCTGTCTTTCTCTTTGTGTCTCGCTATCTATCTCTCCCCCATCCTCTTCTCGATCTCATTTTCTGGACTGATTTCTCTTTGGATTTTTATGGGATGGTCTGGTTAATCCAAGCATGCCTGACAAGAACTGGCTTGTGTCCAGATTGGATTTTCTTAGACCTGTTTTTAATTCAAAATATTTCGTTCAGAAGGGTGGCTGATTATTTCGTGTTTTTGCAACCTACTTCAGGTTTGATTGTGATTGGAAGAAGATAAAGGCATTTATGAAGACTGTTATCCAGGTAAGTGGAAGAAGATCGTTAATGTTTTTCCATTTATGCCGTCTGTGTTGTCTGCGTGCTTATTTTTCAGGTTGTCTGTGTTGCACAGGACTTGTCTACTATATTTTTTCTTTAAAAAAAACAGGAACAAATATATGTTTTGGTTCAAGGCATGATTCTTTTTAAGCTTTTCAGTTTAACAACTCAGGGGACAAAAGCTCTTTTTTGTTAAATAAGAAATGCCCTGACATGAATCAGTCATCAATTAGTTAAGCCAACATTCATCTGTCACTTGAATTTTGTGTATCCATTTTGCTCGATCAAAGAGAAATTCCCTTGTAGGCGTTGTCATCTCTACTTCATTCCTTTGGTTTCCAAGTTGCTTTTTCCTGCCATTGCTTAGTACTGAAAAGCATGGCAGCCATATTTCCATCCCATAGTATTTTCACTTGCAACTTTTGTGGCATCTTCTTACCTAATGTAACTTATCAGGAGCGGCTTATTGATTTTGTCGCCTTTCTTTAATTCAGGGATCCATTTTATGTTCAAGTGCCTATGGCCATTTGACTAATGTTCACTAGAGTTATGCTTTATGCACTCTAGAGTCTAAGGCATTCTTTTGAGCTTAAACTTATGATTCACCCAACCACACAGTTTCTTTAATTAGGAATATTATCTACATATTATTAACAATATGGAACCTTGAATATTTATCGTGAAGTTTATCACTAAAGGTAAGAAAGTAAATAGTCAAAGCAAAACCTTGGAGACTGTTACTCCATTGAGTATCACTGGAGAGTTCTAACAAAAATGTTTCTCACCCATGGCTTGAGCAGTAGTTATATGTCCTAGTTATATGTCCTATTTTTAAGCCAAGTGATTGGGAAGCCATGAACAAGGACACGTTTGCAGCTACTGGAGTGAGTTATGGCGGTGACAAGCTGAAAGCAAAATATCATCAACTTTGGATTAAGACTCGTCAGTTCACATAGCTACTAGAACACACCGGAGTCACTTGGGATGCTGATTCCAACATTGTGCATGCTTCGGAGGAAACATGGCAACATTTTTTCAAGGTATTTTGGTTTAGTATTGTTGGTCTTATATGAGTTATTGGCATTTACAGTTGCTGCTTGATTAAGATTTTTATTATATTTTTACTTGATTAAGACATGTTTAAGATGTGTTGGAGCTATTTCTATAGTAGAAGAGCAATTTTCTATATGAAAAGAAAAAAAATTCTTCAATTTGTTTACATTTCTTCAATTTGCTTCTACACACTCCTCTGTCCATTTGAACTTTATTTTGGTTGGTGCCTTGGATAGGATTTTAGAAAAATGTCTACATTTCTATCTATACTTAGGGGAAATTTGCCTAGATTAGTACCCTTCTTACTAATCTCCTAGCCAACTTTATCAATGTAAAAATTATAGGTTTATAGAAATTATAGGTTTTTGAAACAGTATAAACTTGCAATTCATTTTTCTTGAAAATACTGATCATTTAACTAACCTTCACTTCCATACATTTGTTTATCTAAGGAAAACAAAGAGCAGAAAGAAGGCTAAGAGAAACAAAGTACTAGCATATTTTGAAATGTAGACTGTAAACTATAATTTTTCCTTTTCAATTGTAAATTAGGTTTTATGGCGTAGTCTTGTTCAGTCATTCTACAACGAAACTGCTTTTTTATTTCACCCCATTTTTATCACTGGTGATTATTGAATGTAGTTTTAACATGCACATGCCAAATGGTTGTAAATATATAAAACATGAACAAGTCCATCTCTTCTTGTGCAAGGTAACTCAAACTAGGAAACAATGGCACATGTCCATTCCTATATCAATAAAGATTGTTTTATAACTTGAGACTTCAGTATGAATTATGTTGTTAAGTTTTGTTGGCATAGGTGTAAGATCAATATGGTAGTAATGCTTTCACTTATATGCCTGCCAGTTTTCTAATAATAATAATCAAACTATTTACTATTTACTACTTATCTCCTTTCATTTATCATTCTCAAACAACAAGAAGTTTTACTATTTACTACTATTAAATAGTGACAGAGTTCTGGACAAAATACTGTACAATAATGTTAATAACAGGAAATGGAACAACTTCAACAAAGGTACTTAATATGCTTAGCATTTGCTTGTTTTTTTTCTCAAACTTTCTTTTCAGATAATTGACCCCCTGATTTAAAATATTCAATAATTATGAAAAATGAACATCAACACGGACATCCGTTACAACACGGTTTGATTGTTTGAGAAATATATTGAAACATCACCTTGACATTGTCCTTGTATTTCTGAAAATGATTTGAGAAAAATATACTTGGGCCTACCATGAGGATATCATGCTGAAGATATGCGCTAATTCTCATAATCAACTGTAAATGAAGAGAAAATCATACCATAGTGTGTGGTGATGCAATCAGAAGAGATATAATGGTGGAAGTGTATGTTTTAATGTGTTCTTGTGAAGAGAAAATCATACCCTCTAATTAGTTTCACTACATCAGGTAGATTCAATCATGTCTTGTTTCCTGGTTACCAGCTAGAAAATGGGCCTTCATTTTTAACCGAAAACAAGCTTAGTATATGTTCTAATGTCCATGGGCTGTTGTAAGAAGAATATTAGATTGCTGATAAGTTTGTCACTGGATATCAACTGACTCTAATTTTAGATCCCAAGTACACTGATATCCTAGCAGAAATCTAACAAGTTGTCAACCACGCTCCTCAGTGTTGTTTGACTCTGTTCCACTAGGTTCATTGTTATTCCTTTTCAATCTTTAGAATCAATTATTGTGCATTGCCATTAGAATTTGTTTTCTGGTTTATTTGGTGCCTGCATGGACTGGTCGAGATGCTGTGTCAAGCTAATGAAATCGGAATCATGTTCTTAAGTTGTTTCTTTCACTATAAAGACACACCAAACCACAACTGCACAAGTCTCTTACAATGTTTTTGGTGTTCATAGTAAATAATTCTAGCTTGTGTTTCTGTGGTTTTTTTTGCTTCTTCACAGAGAAATGATCTAGCATCGGCCATACACATAGAAGGTCGATGTCTATAGTGTTGGAATAGTGCTGTGGGAGCTGATTACTGGCTTGCTTCCCTTCCAAAACATGGCTGCTTGTTTGAATTAAGTTGCACTTACTATTTTTTCTGATGCTCCTTACTATTTTGTTTAATGTTCTTTTTTTCTCTATTTGCAGCAAGATCAAAAGAACTTTAAGACATATCGCAAATCTGGTTGCAAGCATTACACCATGCTCTCCCAAATATTCAACCCCACCACCGCTACTAGAAAGCTTCATTATGCATCTATTGAATTTCTTGATGTAACAAGTTCTTGATACATGAGTTTTAAGTACTTTAGTAGTTTGTAATGCTTTATTAGATGAACTATGAATATTTGAGTATTTTGTATTAAGTACCTTTATGAATTATTTATCAATCAAAGCTAATGGGTTTTTTTCTTCGATTTTATGAGTTTCATGTTATATGTTAATTTAGTTTCGTATTAATTGGTTGTGCAACTATTGAGCCATGATTAGGTGCTAGTAGTTCTACTGTTGTTTGTTATGATTCCAACAGCTCTAGCTCAAATGATTCTTGGGATGATATAGACTCTTTGGGAGATATGATGTTTGCTTCATATGTGTTGGAATTTGAAAGATCCCTTTTTAGAAGGATCCCTTGTAGAACATCAATGTTAATGGGTAAAGCTTATGTTATAGAAGTCTTGCAAGGTCATCCGGCTAGATGTTTTGAGAACTTTCGCATGAGGCCTCATGCATTTATGAATTTATGTGATCGACTGAAAAGGTTGAATCTATTAAAGGATGAAAGGGATATATTTGTGGAAGAAGCTTTTGCCATCTGTTTATCTATTTTATGTAACATTGATAGCCAAAGGCATGTGGCAGAGAGATTTCAACATTCAACAGCCACTATAAGCTATTGGTTTAATAAGGTTTTGAGGGCTTTGGCAACTATGGGAAAGGATATAATTCAACCTATAAACAGAGGTGGTTTAGTGCAACCAGAAATTCAAAAGAATCACAATTGGTATCCTTATTTCAAGGTATATGACATACTTTTTGTGTTTATGCACATATGAGTAGTAATTTTTAAATCTTCCAATCACCGTCTAATTTTCTTTTGCTATAGAACTGCATCGGTGTGCTTGATGGTACTCATGTTGCTGCATCTGCTCCAGCTACCAAGCAAAACAATTTTCGTGGTAGAAAAAGTTCTATAGTTACACAGAATGTCTTAGCAGCTTGTTCGCACGACATGATGTTCACATTTGTGTATACGGGATGGGAAGGCACGGCAAATGACTCACGCATATTCATGGATGCAATTACAAGAGAAGAAAATCAATTTCCTTTGCCCATGAAAGGCATGTTTTCAACCCATCTCTTCTATTATTCTAAAAGGAGACACTCGTACTTAAGTTTGCTACTGATTTCTATATGCATGAGAAACATGTTAATTATGGTTGATTTCTGTTATATATCCTACTAATTTATATGCCTAGGGGACACAATAGTGTTTTGCCTTGAGGGTTGGGTTTTTGTTGGCTTAAATTGAGGGCTATTGACTTGCATTATATGTTATGTTAGGCTATTTCAGTTACAATTTGTTTTTATCTATTGAGGGTTATAGGTTGTTTGACCATTGTTAAGGTTGGTTTATGCAGATCGTTTTTATTTGGTGGATTCTAGTTTTCCAAATATTCCAGGGTTTTTAGCTCCTTATAGAGGCCAAAGATATCACTTGAGAGATTTTCGTGGGAGAACTGAATTTAGAGGGAAAGAAGAGTTGTTCAATCACCGACACTCTTCTTCGCGTAATGTGGTGGAGAGGGTTTTTGGTGGATGGAAAGCTAGATTTCCAATTTTAAAGAAGATACCCAACTATCCACTTCGCACGCAACGATTAATTCCTGTTGCTTGTTGTGTATTGCACAATTTTATCCGACAACAAGATAAAGCAGATGAAATATTTACTCAATTCGGAAAGGAATGGATGATAGTTGAAGGTGAGGAAGGTTTGGGAGTTGAACAACAAATGGTTGAGGTTGATGTGTCTTAAACAACCCACATGGCTAAAGTGAGAGATGAGATAACCACCCGTATATGGAACGATTACCAGCGGCGTAGAGTTCGCTCACATAGATATTGACTTTATTGTATCTAATTATATTTGATACATGCTCTCTTTGGAATTGTATTATACGTTGAAAAATACTATGACTAAGAAAACTCTATTTATCATATGAACATGTTTTTTTTCTTTTATATGAGTATTGCATTTGAATGTTTTAACAATGTAAAAATATAGAATTTTGTTGTAAAGAAAACTTTCTTAAATAAACATATTTTCCAATTTTTCATTTTCAAAAAACTGTTTTCTTGTATAAACAACCAAACATGTTTTCTGAAAAGCATTTTAGAAAATTGTACATGGAAAATGAAAACTAGAAACAGAAAATGAAAATGAAAATTGTTTTCTACAACCAAACGCCACCTTAGGGTTTTCATTTTTTTTTCTCTCAAAATCTGGACCCCTATTTATACTAAATAGACTTTCAAACGTGATTAACACTGTTTTTAGAGTTTAGACTTCATCCAAATCAAATTTGAAGAAGTTTAAATCAATTAGGATGCAATCTGGTAAAATTACTAGTTTCAATCCAATAAAACTCTCAATCTGCCTATTCTGCCCTAAGTTCTGTACGAATTTCAATTTGACCCAAAACTTTTAGGAATTGTCAGATTAGCCCAAAACTTTGCAAAAATCCCCAGATTTTCCTAGAATTCCATAAAATCGCCAGATTTAGCTCAAACTCTCTAAAATTGATAGATTTGCCACAAACTTT